>JZKD02S0286511.1:8835-20232 GCA_000966675.3 Picea glauca | reverse complement strand
TCATGTAATTTCCAAAGATATGTAACATACATTATTATATTCTAATATATTTTTATAGTTCGCAACTCCGCTTGTCAATTTGTATATCGCGGAACTATGGGTGCTATTTGTAGGGCATTGAACATCAAATGCCCAATTTTGAGCCCGCCAGCCCGAGAACCCGTGATCCAAAATACAAATTGACTACCGGGTTCACATCATCTACTCAAAATTTATGTGATCTACAATTCCACCACTCACTCCTTGGTCCTTTTGCCATTTTCTTCTTCTCGTGTATTATGCCTCTCTGGTTATATACTTAGTCTCCTTTCTATCATCACGGGTTCCAGCGTTCGTGGGCTGACATATATTTATCTTTATCTATATAATCAAACGAAAAATATGACCGACCTTTGTTGGCTTCCATACTTAGCCAATTTTACGGGCGTAGTTGTCGGGTTGGCGGTTTCAAACTCTGCTTCTTGTTCCGTGATTTACATATTGCACTCAAAAATTATGTGATCTACAATTCTACCACAGACTCCTTGAATTCACAAGCTTCACTCTACCACGATTCACAAATTTTTCGAGTATCTGTGGTTGTCTTCCATCGCAACTATGTTGTTGTCCTTCCTAATATACATTGGTTGTGCTCTTACTAGTGACTCTTTCTAGTGGAAACTACACACACTGATATGAAACAATTCGCATCCAACCCTCCACAATATAGAAATTCACTACCAAGTTCCAACATCATCCCCTCTTCCATGTTACAGACTATGCATTCAAATGTTTCGAATGATACAGTTTGACTTTCGAGGCCTCACGACTTTTGGGGAGACCTTGTGACCCCTTTTTGGATTCTTTTGTTCACGGGTTCATGAAATCTCCATTTCTTAGTCACTGTTTTGGGTTGGGAGATTTGAACTTTGTTGCTTCTTGTTCTGTGATATACATATTGCACTCAAAATTTTTGTGATTTACAATTCCATCATGAACTCCTTGGTCCTTTTTCCCTTTTCTTCTTTCCTTGTATTATCGCTTTGTGGTTATATACTTAGACACCTTTCTATGGTCACAGGTTCCAGCATTGGTGGGTTGACATATCTTTATCTCCATCTATATAATCACACAACGAATCCGACTGACTGCTGTTTCTTTACATACTCAGCTAATTTTATGGCCACAATTGTCGGCTTGGCGGTTTTGAACTTTGCTTCTTGTTGCGTCATGTACATCTTGCACTCAAAACTTTTTCGATCTGCAATTCCAGCGCGAACTCGTCGAACTCGCAAGATTCACTCTTCCATGGCTCACAAATGTTTCAAAGTATCTCTTGCTTCCTTCCATCCACACTAACTTCTTGTCCTTCCTGGTATACATTAGTTATGCTCTTACTATTCATATACAAATTGCCCTTTGGACTGTCCTACCATACCCTCTTCATTGTTACGTGTATTGCACTCAAAAAGTTATGAGACATAAAATTTGTCCCTCGTGCCCTCACCTTCAATGGTTGTACCTTGTAACCCTATTTCAATGATGTTTTTCCCGTGCCCGTGACCTCCCTACATTCTTACTACGCAATTAGAAAACTTTCATGCTAACATTTGACCATGCAGGAACTGTCAACATTGTCATTAATGTGCGAAACGCTCGAGGAGATATCCCATTATTATGCATTAAACTAAGATGTGCAGAGAGTTATTTTGTCCCTTCCGATTTTTCATCTCAAACACGCGTCCTCGTGCTGGCCCACTCAAGAAATCTACAATGATGAATCGCTCATTGCAATATCGACCATGTTCGCATTTCTATGTATGCAATTACTAGTGTTTAATGTTAACAACGCATTATGCAATAGCCGTCGAAATTGTCATTAATGAACGAAAGTCTCGAGGACATCTCCCATTCACATGCTTTGGACCAAGATTTGCACAAGATTATATTATTCCTTCCAACTTTTCATTTCATTCATCATCTGAAGCAAATAAATGTTCTTGTAGAGTTATGGCAGTAGGTCGGTAGCATTTTTGTGGAGATACAATAAATATCTCCAGACATCAGGACTAGAACTTCCAGTGTTCTAGGGAATACTTTTATTATTCATCCCATTCCGCCTAGAACAAAGTGATTTGGACATCAGGAATCACTCATGCAGGCTGCGTCCCTGAGGTTTTTTACTATAAGGAGGTGGTCTCTCGGTGCGTTGAAAGATATATTTCAGGCCAAATAATTATTCCACTACATGACCATTCTCCTATTTCTTTATCACCTCAGTCCTTCCGCGAGATGTTAAAATTGCCAGACCCAACATTGATGTTCAGAGGAAAAGACTGCAAGCAGTTTCTGGAAGAACATAATAATGCGTTGGACATCTTAGCTGACTTCCTTGAAGACCTAACAATAGTTCCTGAAGATATCACAAGGTTGCAGGTAAGTTCCTTTAGAAATCCATTTCGGGAAATTGCTTGGTTGTTTACAAGAATAACGAGACATGCATTGACGATAAGAATTTACCATATAATTATTTCTATTTTTTATTTTATAGTCAAGGAACAATACATTTTAGATTGGGGGAAGATAATTTCCATTGAGCTTTGTTCCCAATTGTCACGATTCAAAGAATCGAATAAATTTTATATGTCATCCTACTTTATTTTTTCAATAGTGAATTGCTTCCCACTTCCAAAACTTTATCTTTCCAATAAAATAAACTATGGATTTGACCCAGTAACATTATGGTATGAGGCGCTGTGGAAGCACAACACCTCCCATTGTTTTTATGAAGTTTTTAATGTCTTTGTCTCATTTTTCAAAGATTTATTGTTAGGTAAGGATGCTCCGTGGCTGTCTCACCAGGAAACCAAGTTTTTGAACAGGAAGGGCACACTTGAACCAAAGGAAAATCACAGTGTCCTCATGGTCTTTGTCTCTATGGAAAACCCTGATTTCCTTCCATGCCACATCATAGACAAGATGTTTGTTGCAGAAATAGCAAGGAAATACAACGAATGGTTGCATTTTTTTCATGACAAGAAAAAAAATAGTTCATTCCTCTTCCCTGGAAATCCGGAGACTTCGTGTGCAAAAACATCAAAAAGATTGACGAGTTTGCCACCCATTTAAATAAATTGAACCTAATGAATGATGAAAGGATAAAAGGGTTTGACCCTAATGAGATATTTCGAGAACATTTAGTGGCAGTTGGCTTTAACAACTCTTTTATCCATAGACACCTGACCCAAGACAGAGACAGTGTGGACAACAATCCCACTTCTACCAATTGCGATGCAGATACATTGGAAAGAACGATTGAATTGTTTAGACAACATGGAAAAGCATCCGGCAAGAAAAGTACCTAGTTCCCTGCCAACACTCCCAAGAGAATGACATCACAGAGCATCACTTCAACGACCCACCCCAGTAAGAAAGCAACCCAGAAATCTTTGAACGAAGGAGGATATAAGAACCCTCCTCACATAAAAATTGATAGTTCTCACAAACTTCTAGTGACAAATAAGAGAAGAAACAATGCAGGGCAGGCGGAGGAACCTGAAATTGAAAGTGAACAACTGCAACTTGAAATTGAAACTGAGCACATGCACAAAATTGGGTCGTCCATGGTGGAAATATATGAAACCAAATTTTTTGACGAAGATGAATCCTTCATATTCCAGAGCATTGTTTCCGACATCCAATATAAAAGTATGGTCATTGAAAAGAGAGATGTAACAAACAGGGAAGGCAAATCTCGCACATAGATTAACTTTAGGAAAATACAGTTGCCCCAAATCTCCTCATTTCACCAAGTAACCAGTGAAATTATTTGTGATTCCATTGGAGGAATTGAGACAAAAAATGACAATCTAAAAGACCGCCTCAATGAATTTGAGAAGGCTTTCATTGGAATTCCAAAATTCGCCAGTCCTTTGGAAAAAATCGTGCTTTCTACCACTGTAACTAATATGAAAGTATCCTCTACCCTCCTTGCATGATCTAGAGCCCTTGTAGAGAATAACATCAACAAAATAATGCATCAAGTTACTGAATCCTGGGAAACATCACAAAATTTAGTTTCCTTCGAAAATAAGGCAAATGGTTTCCTGGAACATTTGGAGGCAAATTTAAAAAATGACCAGCATTTCTGTGAACATGTACTGACCCATTTTTCCAACTATGTCGTCAACATATCAAAAATTAAAAGAAGACAAGAGAAAAACCCCTCCCCAAAGCGGGCCAAAAAAGTAAAAGCATGCTGGAAAAATAAATTTAACAACCTGGAGCACATTGTCAAATCATGTAAACAAGTCATATCAGAAAAGGAAGATTTATTCACAAGCCTGATCCAAAAGTACTTATCCGGAAGTACCAACGAGGTTCAAGACCCAAACTTATTTATGAAATCCTTGTCAATCACTAAAGAAGCCTTCTATGAATAAGTTGATATTTGAAAGGGGTTGTCTTTCGAAAAGTTTTACGGCATAGATGAACATCATCTAGATGACCACAAGCACTGGGTACTGCAGTATGCGACACACAATAAAGAAATTGAACAAAGTCTACATAATATTTCAATGGATCTAAGGAAATTAGAAAACAACCTTTACGACATAGAAATCCGGGATGAAATCAACATGGCCCCGATGAAAAGCTACATCGAAGAATGGTTCCAACAGAGAATGGAAAACCCTGTCCAAGAAGGGAAACAACCAATGGACAAGACTCCACTAACCATCGAAAACAACAACCAAAATGCATTGGGTTCATAGTAAGTCTATACTGGCATATTGTTTTCTTTATCAATCCTCTTTAAGTCTATACTGTCATCTTGTTTTCTCTATCAATCCATTTATGACCTCTTTAAATAGAAAACTATAACCAAAGAATCATAACTTCCAATTTCTTCTTTTAAGGTCTTCCTCTCTACCATTGCACACTTCTTTTTTCGACATTCCTAATTCTTGTACTTATTTCTTTTTATGGTCCACAGGAGATCAAATCCCCATCTATATGAAAAACACATTTAAATTTACAGAAAGATGTAAACCACATTATTAATTTTTGATAAATTCCAAAGAAAAATGATTCAGGAATGCCTTTATTGTATACTAAATTTTGGCTATCCAGGAACCTTTCTCATTTGTTTCAAAGAAAACTAATTCGGGTCTACTACATTTCTTGTGTCCTAATGTATGCTAATTTTTTTGCCTTGCACGACGTTGTTACTATTCTACTGTATGCTAACTTTTTGGGTGTCCAAGAACCTATACTTTGATAAATTTCATTTTTTCTTCTGTCCAGAATCCTTTACTTTCAAACAAACTGATTCAGAAATGCTAATTTTTTTATTTTTTCTCCACGAACCTATGTAACAGACGTTATTATATGTAACATACATTATTTATTTTTGATAAATTTCTATAGTCCACAAGTTTGCTTGTCAATTTGTATATCGCAAAAATCTCGGTGCTATTTGTAGGCCACAGAACAATAGAGGCCCAATTTTGAGCCCGCCGGCCCAAGAACCTGCGATACAAAAAGTGGCTAAGTATGGAGGTCTGCTACATTTTTTGTGTCTTATTGTATGCTTAATTTTTTGTCTTGCACGATGTTTTTACTATTCTACTGTATGCTAAATTTTTGGCTATAACAGACATAATTACTATTCTATTATATGCTTTTAAATGTTGATGTAATTTCTAGAGATATGTAACAGACATTATTTATTTTTGCTAAATTTCTATAGTACACAAGTCTTCTTGTCAATTTGTATATCGCGGAATTCTCGGTGCTATTTGTAGGCCACAGAACAACAAAGGCCCAATTTTGAGCTCACCATCCCGAGAAACCGCGATCCAAACACTGGCTAAGTATGGAGGTCTGCTACATTTTTTGTGTTCTATTGTATGCTAATTTTTTTATCGTGCACGACGTTGTTACTATTCTATTGAATGCTAACTTTTTGGGTGTCCAGGATCCTATACTTTGATAAATTTCAATTTGTATTCTATCCAGAACCCTTTCTTTTAAAGAAAACTAGTTCGGGAATGCTAATTTTTGTGTTTTTCTCTAGGAAACTATGTAACAGACGTTATTACTATTCTATTGTATGCTTTTAAATGTCGATGTAATTTCCAAAGATATGTACCAAACATTACTTATTTTTTTATAAGTTTCTATAGTCCACAAGTTTGCTTGTCAATTTGTATATCGCGGAACTCTCTGTTCTATTTGTAGGCCACGGAACAACAGAGGCCCAATTTTGAACCCGCTAGGATGAGAACCCGTCATCCAAAAACTCGCTAAGTATGGAATGAGAACTCTGTGTATGCTCTATAAAATATCAGCCCCATACTTTATAAAAGTACATATTTTGTATGTATAAAACTAAATATCTACTTTCTAAAATTTGATAAATTTCAATTTATTTTCTGCCCAGGATCCCTTGTTTTAAAGATAACTAATTCGGGAATGCTAATTTCTTTGTGTTTTTTTCTATGAACCTATGTAACAGACGTTACTATTATTTTTTTTTGTTTCTCTCCACGAGCATATATAAAACGTATGTAAAGAAAACTAATTCAGCAGTGCTAAATTTTTTCTGTCTAAGAAAATCCTTTATTTTAAAGAAAACTAATTCGGGAATGCTAATTTTTTTACGTTTTTATCCACGATTCTATGTAACAAACATTATTACTATTCTATTGCATTCTTTTAAATGTTCATGTATTTTCTAGAGATATGTAACAGACATTATTATTTTCTGATAAATTTCTATACTCTGCAACTCCGCTAGTCAATTTCTATATCTCGGAACTGTGGGTGCTATTTGTAGGGAACAGAACATCAGACGCCCAATTTTGAGCCTACCAGCCCGAGAACTCGCGATACAAAAACTGCCTAAGTATGAAATGAGGGCTCCGTGCATGCTCTATAAAATCTCATCCCCAGTATTTATAAAAGTACATATTTCGAATGCATAAAACTAAATATCTACTTTATAAAATTACATATTTGGTATGTATAATTTATGATGTCTAGGAACCTATAATTTGAAGATTTTCAATTTCTTTTCTGTCCAGGAACCTATAATTTGAAAATTTTCAATTTCTTTTCTGTCCAGGAGCCCTTCTTTTAAAGATAACTAATTTGGGTATGCAAATTTGTTTGTGCTTTTTTCCACAAACCTATGTAACAGACATTACTACTATTTTTTTGTCTTTCTCTCCATGAACGTATGCAAAGAAAAGTAATACATGAATGCTAAATTTTTTGTGTCCAATAACCTTTTAAATGTTGATATTTTTTTATATGTTCCAGGAAGAACTAATTCATAAATACTATGTTCTGCATGCAAACCAAATGTAATTCAAATTTCTAGCCACATGTCTATACTCAGTCGCATTTACTCCCATCCCAAACTGGCAGGGACTACGCTACCATGCAACACTTGTTTCCTTCATGGATACACAACACCTTCAATCCAAATTTTCAACACTCGCTCTACAACACATTCTCTCCATCGATCTGGTCTATTGTACGCATGAAGTCATCCACGTTGCCCCTTGACCGTATCAGGTCTGGTGAATAAGGTTGAGAAAAATTCAATATAGAATGTTGATATATTACATTTTTTTGTTACCAGTGTGTGTACTGATCTCGATGTATTAATTTATGTCCATAAATTCTTGGATTATATTTTCTCACCATCCATGTTGTTGTTAGATATCAAATGTGTTAATGTGTTATGCACCTATTTATGTTATATTGAGTAGAAACATGAATATCACATAAATTACCAACAAAACAATATAATATAGAGAATAACACACCAAAATGATACCTTTATTGGAATGTGAGAAATGTTCACCTGTCTCCTCTAGGGGAAAACCTCGAGTAAGTAGATCATCTCTCTATTACAATAATTCTAAAGAAAAAAACTTATCATGCCCTGGGCTCTTATTTATACTAAATATATCTACCAAACGAACAATCTAGAGGAAGATCTTTCTAGAAGGAGAAGCTTCTATTAAGTCTTCTTACATTTGATTTGTTCACCTTACTAACTAGGCTTTATTTACTAATATCGGTCTTTCTTACATGGAAAATATATTATTCTACCTATGTTAGGGGTTAGGTAGGTGATCTCTCTAACATCCCCTCTCCTCTAAAAAAATCCTTGTCCTCGAGTCTTGAGATGAAAAAATTACTACAAAATGGTAGCCAATTTCCAAGGTGGCATCTTCTAGTTGTGTGTCCTTCCACTGAACTAAAACTTCCTTGATGGTGTTCTAGAGGAGATGACAATCACGCTAGTACAATACTACTTGTGGATGCAACCAAATGGAACCTTATTGTGACAGGGAAACTCTAACTTGACATAAAAAACAAGATGGATCTTAGAGTGACAAGATGGATAGAGTGACGGGGAAACTCTAACTTGTAGGCCATTGACCCCACTCTCTTGAGGATATGATAAGGACCACAAAATTTGGGGGTGCGTTTCTCACATTGTTGGGATTTGAGTGATGTATTCTTATAAGGTTGCATACGAGAAAACACTTAGTCCCCTTCAAAAAATTCACGTTTAGAATGGGGCCCCAATCTGCTTGTTATTTCATGTGATTCTAAGCCATGACCAAATTTTCTTTGAGAGTATGAAGAATTGCCATGGAGACTCAAAGAGTTTGATCCACTTGCTAAAATTCGGTCACACTAGACATGTATACTACTAAGGGTGGATTTTGTCCATAGAATTCTTCAAAGGGAGTCATGCGAGTGGTAGTATGGCAAGAGTTGTTGTACCACCATTTAGTGAGGAACCCACTAATTTTGTCTATCAGACACAAAATACCTCAAAAATTTTTACACACACTTGTTGACCACTTTAGTTCTTCCACCAGTCTGAGGATGATATGTTTTGGTGAGATACAATTGGGTTCCCTTGAGTCTGAATAATTCTTGACAAAAAGTGTTGGTAAATGTTGGATCATGGTTAGAAAGAATAGAATGAGCCATGCCATGAATTTTGAAGATATTATCCATAAACATTTGAGGCACTTTGGATTCTTTGAACAGGTGTTTAAGACTTATAAATGATCATATTTGGAAATACCATCCACTGCTATCTTGATGACTGACTTATTTCTTCATTTAGGTAAGCCAACAATGAATTCCATAGAAATATATGTCCAAATAGTAGGTGGAATCGAAAGTGGTTGGAGTGTTCCTGAAGATTTGATATTCTCTCCCTTATTATTTTGCTATGTATCACATTTATCCATAAAGGTGTGGATTTCCTATTTCATACTGTCCCAAAAAAAATAAAGTTTGACCTGTTCTGGTGGATTTAAGGTTCGAATACTTTCTTAAATATAATTGACCTTTGTAATGAATATTTTCATGATGCTATCAATACCTTGGATAACCTTGAGGATCATGATGTAGTATTTGGATCAGTCTGGAAAGTTTGGCTTCTTGCAACGACTATTAGCGAACCTCTTGATGCTAATATCCAACAATGAATGAGAGGGAAAAAAAAGACTTGTCTTCTTTAGATTTCCTTGAAATAACATCAACCACCACATTTTATTTTCCTTTTTTGTAAATGATCTCATAATAATATCCAAGCAACTTGGTTACCCAATTGTTTTTCTCTGGGGAAAATTTTTATTGTTCCATAAAATAATTGAGGCTTTGATGATCTTTTTTAATTTGTAAGAGTTTCCCCAAGATATAAGGACACTAGATATCCACAACATGTAAAAAGAAAAAAACATTTTTTTTTTCATAGGTGGATTGGCCCAAATGTCACTCAAACAATTTTTTGTTGGTGAAGGACAAAGTTCGATCATATTTTTTCTGGTGAAGGATAAAGGTCAACCATATTGCATGGGGACATCCCCAATGCCTTTCCCTGAGGTGCCACATTCTAGTACAAAGGTTTTGTTTAATTAAGGGAGAGCCATAGAATGAGTATTGAACATAGTCATTTTCAAATCTTGGGAAGGAAATGGTCAACTGCACGAGTCCAACTAAAAGAATTCCTTTTAAGGAGTATTGTGAGGGGATTTGCCATTTTTTCTTAATTATGAACAAAATTGCGATTTTAACTCGTCAAACCCAGGAAACCATGAAAAAGTTTAACATTTTTTGGTCTTGTCCAATCCTACATAGCTTCAATTTTCTTCAGATCCACTCTGACACCATCCTTGTCGAAAATATGTCTGAGGTACTCAACTTTAGAGGCTCCAAAAGAACATTTAGACTGCTTAAGATAAAGTTTTTGCTGAGACAGTAACTAGAGAACATGATCCACATGGGTAATATGGGATTGCCAAGTTTTTCTATAGATGAGGATATCATAAAAGAAAACCAAGAAAAAATGACGGAGGAAAGGATGGAAGAAATGATTCATGAGACTTTGAAAATTGGATGGAGCATTACAAAGTCTGAATGGAATGAACAAGAACTCATAGTGACCCTCATGATTTCTGAATGAGGTCTTGGGAATCTCTTCTTCTTTCATATGAATTTGGTGGTAGCTGGAATGGAGATCCAGTTTGGTAAAATATTGAGAACCACTCAATTCATACAAAAGGTCATCAATGACATGAATAAGAAATTTGTCTTTGATTGTGAATTTATTGGGGGCGCAAAAATAAGGACACATGCCCCAAGTACCATCTTTATTCAGTAACATGACTATTGGAGAAGAATAAGGTCTCGTACTGGGCTGAATGACATCGACTTCTAGAAATTATTGAACATTCTTATCAATTTCATTCTTCTAGGTGAAGGGATGATAATAATAGAGAAAATTTATGGGAAGAATTCCTGGAACTAGTGAAATGGAATGATCATGGAAATTGTGAGGAGGAAGTACTTGGGGAATTTGAAACACAACTTGGTGTTGGGAGAGCATATATTAGAGGTTTGGATGGATAGAGGGTGTTTCGGCCACCTAAGTGGAATGAAGTTGGGAAATAATGCCATAATGACCTTTTCTGAGGAGTGTTTCCATTTGGTTGGAACTGATGATCTTTTGTGAACCTATGGTGATTCCTTGGAACTCATGTTGTTGTCCCTCCTGCTAGAATTGAATGGTTAATTTCTAGACATACATGGTGATAGGGACGAGAATGTGTATCCATTCAACACCAATTACAATGTCACAACTACCTATGATAATAAAAATCATATGAGATTTCAGGTGGACCAATCTGTAGGCGTAGATTTTCATAACACCCTCCACATCTCATGGAAACCCCAATTGGCAATCATGATTTGGAAATTATTAACTGGAAGGACATAGCACTTGATTTCTTGGGAAATGAGGTGATGAATAAAATTATGAGTGCTACAATTTTGAACGAGAATGATGACTTTTTTGTGCTTGATGTAGCCAATTAACTC
>JZKD02S0286489.1:0-20232 GCA_000966675.3 Picea glauca | reverse complement strand
CAGCCAGCGGGTTGATTAAAAGGTGAACAGGTGGAAGACTTAGTGAGAAAGGTGAACAAACGACTTTGGGCAACAGGCTTTCGGTCGTTTGCAGAAGAAAGACTCTGAATGCAAGGTCCGCTTGGTTCAGGGTCTCAAGGAACTGAGAGGGGACTTGACTGGATCCTCCAATTCCAAGTCACTCAGTGCTGGGGAAATCACAAGAACTGATTAGAGACAACACAACTATTACAGTGATCCATTACAACATCATCCTATAACAGCTACAACTCGACTGGATCCTCCAATTCCAATATGCTCTAACACAGTGTAAACAAAAGAATGAAAGAAACTGGAATTCATAAGGAAAGAAGTCTCAAAAGTTCATACATAATCAGATTAACAATGCTTCGTTAAAACTTTACAACCGGGAGCTCTGCTCAACCATCGATCCTTACAAAACTGGAAAAAATGCCTACATATACTTGGGACTAGCTCCGCCCCCCAAGGCGTGATCATATCGTGAATTCAATGATTAACATTGAGGATCTTCTCTATTAGGATGAGCTGTTAGTCTGCCTCCATCAAATCTGCCCTCTGTTCCCTTGTCAGGCGCCTCTTTAATTCAGCATGGCTCGTGCCAGGGGGTAGTTGAGCCCTTTGAATATTGAACTGGCGTGTGTAGGCTTCTCTGGTGAGTCGGAGACTCGGCGTAGCTGTCCTGAAGAGAACTGGTACAAGGGACCCTTCTGTGTCTATTTCAGCCGGGACCTCCATACTTTGTAATAAATTGGTGACGCGAGGCTTCACCCACCCTCTTTCTCCTTTTCTGCTGAGCCGAATAAGCTCTTTCAATCCCCGAGTGAAATCCTTGATGAAACCCTGACCTAGTCCATAGGTCTCTCCTCCTTTCCTTACGATCTCCTGAACTTCACCGAGACCTTTTCCCGACTCTGTATCGGGTTTCGGGGTTTTGCATTCCCCGTTGTCAAGAGTTCTTGACCCTTTGAATTCTCGATCACCGATTCTCCGATGAGCGCGTGTATGGGTTAGCCCTCCTGGCTATACTATAGTCCATACGACCACCTCTTATGTGACCTGAGCCGAACCTTTGTCAGGGTTTCGGCGTTTTCGATGTCTCGATACACAAGTGCCCGGGAGTCACGATTCTCTGATTGCCGATGGCTCATGGCCGTTGACATGTCAACAGTCCGTTCCCCATCGCGAGAGCCTACCACCTGTCTTCCACTTGTGGTCCCACACGCTAACCGACGGTTGCCGAGACATCGCTTCTCGCAATCTCGCAACTCCGGACGCAAATATTTGCAGCTCCAACTCACGAACCTTCAAGTTTGCGATATGCCGATGCTACTTGGCATTGTCTCCCTACAAGGATTGTCCTTCTGATACCTGTCCCCCACTACGGTCTTTAACTCCATCGAGAAATCGCGTATCGGGATATCACGATTCCCGTTGTCATGTGCACAGGACTTTCAGTTCCCCGATCCCCGACTCTGCGGGAGCTCTCGCCACATGTCCCTGTTGATGGACGGTTCTGATCCAGTTGGGAAATCGTGGATCGCGATTCCTACATGCAAGAGTTTCTTGTCTTCGAAAACTCTGATTCTCCGATGAACTGAAACCCGACTCTCCTCCTTTGCACACTAGGGGTTAACCTCGACGCAACTTCTCGAGATCTAACGCCTGATGGGATTTCATCGATATCCTCTGTAAGATTCTGACTGTCGATTGGCTTTGAGGAAGGTTCTCGACTGCTGAAGACAAAACTTTGCCTGCTCGCTTGCTCAACTCACTACTACAAAATGGGATTATCTCGTGATATACTCAGGTGTTTCCCGTGCAAACCGCAGACCTGGGTACGCCTAATCCCGAGACAAGAAATATTGCTAATATTAGGATCCATGGGGGATAGAGTCGTCCCTGCGATGCTCTAAGAACTCATTCCGTAGCTTCAGTGCCTTGCTGTTGGGATATGGAGTCATGCTGAAAACATCACGCTGCTGAAAATACAGGCCGAAAAATAAAAGTAACAAAATAAAGCTACATGCTCAAGGAGCTTATTTATACACAATCCTAAACTAATAAAATATTTTACATGGGCTAGGTGAAAGAGAACTTCCACCATAGCCATTCAAGTAGCTTCCTGGATAGAAGCTCCTTCCTTCTGTCGATGATCACCAGCAGATGGTGTAACCGTGACAACAAAATGGCTACACTCTTCAACTCCTCCTTACAGGCTGGAGTTGAGATGAAATAGGGCGGCTCCAAGGCATAGGGGAAATGCCACTCCATGTATTTGCTGACAGGGTCACCGAATGAGTGGCCATTTCCAAGGAATTGGAGAAATACAGCCTCTTCTACTACACAGTTGTTCACACGCGGCCGAATGTCTCTAATAACCACAGGAGGGTGAATAACTGAAGTAGGATCGCTGATCTCAGGTGGTGACTACTCACTGACTGGCTCTGCGCAGTCTGTAAACTGCATCTTTGACTGCTCCTCTGGTTCTTCTGATGCCTCTTCTTGGGTCTCCCAAGGGTCAGAGTCGTAATCATCATAGATAAGACCTGTGGGAAAGATATGCTTTTCAATTTGTTGCTCAGCGGGGATGATTTCCTCGCATTGTCTTTCATTTGTGAACAGAGGAGAAGGCTCTGCAGTCTTCTCTTGGAAGTTCTGGGTGTCTAGCTTAGAACCTGATTCATAGCTGTCATACACGAGCTGGCTGCTACCAAGGTCATCAATCTATGATGTGGGGCTCTGCTTCTCCTCAACTGAATAGTCGTTAAAGCTGGGTGAGCACCAGACTTCTTCATCTTGCAAAAAAGGAACGATCTCCAGATCCTCCTTTCCAATGCCAAATGTAAATACATCATGGGAAATATCGTGAAGAAAAAGAGAACAGTCCTCTTCCCCAACTACCACTTCATCGTTTTGTTCTGAGACAACGAGCTCATCGGGGACATATGTTAATGCGCTTATGAGATCTTCCATATTCTCCTCGAGAGAGCCATCTAGAGCATCTGCCTCAGAGACTGGAAAATCCTCCCCATTGTCCTCAGATTTTAACCTTGCATGTTGGGCAATGAGAGATATCATTAGTTCACTCAGAGCAACTTCCTCCCCTAGTCTTCTATCCTTACAGCCCTCATCAGACATTATCGTATCTGGGAGGATTTCTTCTTCTTGTCTCTCCCATGGGTCAGATTCATAATGACCATAAAAAAGACCCGTGGGAAAGCTTTTTCCATAATCGCCCTCAGTAGAGCTGCTAAGGGCCTCTGCTTTAAAAGATGGGAAATCCGCAGCGTATTGTTCAGTTTCCCACCTATCCAGTTGGGTAGAGAGAGATTTTATCAATTCCATAACTTCGCCCGAAGCAAACGAATGGGGAGGAGAAATGACTGATTCTTGAGCCAGGTCATCAGGATCCTCCTCACAACTTACGTCAGAAACAACTTTCTCTTGTATAGATTTTTGGTATCCCTCACAAAAATTATGACAAATTAACTCAGGGGGGTACAGCCTCTGACAATAGGTGGTGAAAGCTACATGGAATCCATGGAGTGAAGAAATGCTAGCAGGGGGTAAAGAATGGTACCATTTACGCGCATCCCCTACTAACGAGAACATGAACATCTTTAGTAACACATCCTCATGATGTATCTCCCACTGACGCATGAGTTCATGAAACTCACTGAGGTGCTGAGCAGGGTTGTCCTATTCACTCTCTCTAAATCTGGGCAAATAATCGCCCCATTCATCCATAGAGGGGTCAACATTAGGAAAACCAAGAATAGCAGAAAAATTAAACGGAGCAAACCTTCGAGCCAGGATTTCCTCCATATCGAACCAGTGGAGTCACCAATTGATCCTCAAATCATGGATTCGCCAGGTGAAAGATGCGCAGCTTCAAATATGCCCAGTCCTTGCTCACCATCAAAGGCCAGATCTTAACATTATCGTTACCCTAGGAAACTTCTCAGGTTGAGAAAGCAGCCGCTGAAACCTTCTCGAGAAAGCTCCTCTGGGTCAGCTTTCAGGTGTGCCAACAGTGGCCACAACTGAAACACTTAAGTGGAAACAATGGAGTCGCCACAGTGGAGCCGCCAAGTGCACAGTAGCAATCTGAATAATTTTGATTTTTGATGCACCTTCAGAATCAGTTGATCATTGTCATTCTACCCAGGGAAAATCTTCAACTTCATCCCCTGCAATGATGCCAGAAATGTTAGCGTCAGAAGTCACTTCTGGATTTCTTGCAGGAGCAGAGCCCAACACCCATCAGTTTAATGTCATGATTTGTTTATAAGGGATGATCAAATGGAGATAATGGCTCAAGGAGGTATCACTGTATCTCAGGGACTAGATCTGGTACGTAAAGAACAAAGGAGGTCTGGAATCCTAACTTCAGCCAACGGGTTGATTAAAAGGTGAACAGGTGGAAGACTTAGTGAGAAAGGTGAACAAACGACTTTGGGCAACATGATTTTGGTCGTTTGCAGAAGAAAGACTCTGAATGCAAGGTCCGCTTGGTTCAGGGTCTCAAGGAACTGAGAGGGGACTTGACTGGATATCTGATATCATATGTTAAGAACCAAATATCAATATAGCATATCAAAACCTCAGAATAAGTACTCAACATCTTGAAAAAGAGAGAAGTTCAGATAATAAGCCTCTTCGAGGGGGAAACCTCCTTATGCCCACATGAATGTACAATTACAAGATGATTCCAAATGAAAATGTCTCCTTAGTATATATAGGAGACTAGGAGGTATAATTACAACTAATGGACTAAAGATGACATAAATAAAATAACATTACTAATGTAATATGCCCTAATTAAGGGGTAATGAGCCATTATTTAGGGATTAACAATATGCAATCTACAACCAAATTGATTCCAGTTATTATGATGACAATGATGACGAGAACAATATCTTGGAGAAAGTCGAGTGGTCCGTGGAGGAGGAGATGTGGGCTAGAGCAGTAAGGGGGTGGCATAGGATCAAGTATATATAAAGGAATTCCATGTTGAAGATAAAGAGTGGGGATGTCATTTCCATTAATCTAGTCTTATTTGAGGAATATGATGATGTGGTGGAAGAAATGGGAGAGCAAGGAAACCAACAACAAAGAGAACGAGAGTTTGTTTCCCATGTTCCCTTTCTGGATGAGAATTAAATTTAGCACATGGTTGTGGAGAAGAAGAAGAATGATGAAATTCTTAGTAAGTACATGGGTGAGGATCTCATGGAGGAGCAGGTCAAGGCCAAGGCAATTATTAATGTTTAGCGATAAGACATGCTCACAAAGCTTATGAA
Organism: Picea glauca; assembly: GCA_000966675.3. NCBI lineage: Eukaryota > Viridiplantae > Streptophyta > Pinopsida > Pinales > Pinaceae > Picea > Picea glauca. The sequence goes on along the minus strand of JZKD02S0286489.1, from coordinate 14,908 downwards.
TCATCGATTGTTTTTCCAAATGTTCTTCTTAACTTTTATTAAATATACAATATGGAGCTTAGTTCAATTTTGAGGCTAACAAAGTGTTATAATTAAGACATCCACTAGGGTCCTTTATTGTTGAATAGGTAAAAGGGGCACTAGGAAGCTCCGATCATAGAGTTTAGAAACCCTAATTATGCCAAAGTAGGGGCCAAGATGATAGACTTGGAAGGGAACGAAGTTGATGTACTCGGTGCCATAGGAAAGGGCCTCAATTACAGATACTTAGAGGCTATGAAATTATTCCCCATCCTCAAAAAGATATTTGAGAATCCCCCTTGAGGCGAAGAAGAGGGGGTGTAGGTAGGCGATCTATAAGCGAATTGACACCAGTTTAGATTATGGATACATGAATGACGAGGATAATACCTTATATAAAGTCAAGTGGCCCAAAAAGGACGAGATGCGAGGAATATCACTGAATAAGTGATAGAGGATCGAGTTCATGCGCTAAATTATGATAGGCATCGAAGAGTGACCTACGTTTTCCTTCCGCAAAACAAAACCTCCACAAAATTTAATTTTGGAGGTTTGCATATGTAGATTGTGAATTAAATTGTTTTTCTTCTGGATGCTACTATTATTACTGTTGTTTCTACTGCGATTGACGTTGTCAGCTTATCTGATTCACATAAAATCCTTTTAGGCACATATATATAGTTAAAATGAATTTAAAATATAAAACACAAACATATATAACTAATTTGTATTTATCCAAAAGTGAAAGTAGTTTTTGTTTGCAAAACAAAAGGGAAAAAGTAAGCAATGCTATTAACAAATACATAAGCAACGCATCTAGTGCTCCGTATAATACATTAGGCATCGATTAGAAATTTGTTAAATACAATGCACCGATGTGTCATTATTAGTTGAGCACATATATCTATAACGTTGCGTTGTGATATATAATGCACTGGTTAAGGGTTGGTGTTAACACACATGGTGCACCGAGTTATATTAAACACACCAACTCTCTATGTTAGTTCATGCATCAAATGCTTTTAACTGGTGTGTTTTCTTTTCATGACGAACTATTAAGGGGTGAGTTCTAAAATGCACACAAGAATGATAATTTTTTAACTATTTTTCTCGATACAAGTTATTTAACAACACCGGTGCGTTTCTTTTAAAGTAATGCACTGAGCTTCCATTTGAGATTTGTATGCATTGATACCAATGTGCTTGTATTATAACACACCAATAATGGGCCATCCCACAAAATGAACTGAGATGGTAAATTATTATGTATTTTTATTGCTATGTTGTAGTACACATCACCGATGCATTTTATTTATTTGACACACCGCGAGGGAAATTGTGTTTCAAAAACTTGACAGTGTGTTCAATTAATAGAATGCACAGATGCTTACCATAAGATGCATTGCACTGCAAATTTGTGAAAATTCATCCCAGTTCTATGATCTATACATTATTGGTGCATTATTTTGATCCATCTGCACCGATCAGTGAAATTTTTGTATATGAAGTTACAGGGTGTGATGTATTATTATAAATGCACTAGTGATACCATGCTATTGGAGCATTGATGTTTTGTTTAACTGTGTGTTATGTTGTCTACAACACCGATTATAGGTCATCCAACGAAACAGGATAGCAAACCAGTGCAAGGTGTTACTATTAACACACCGGTACCACCGTCATAGTGGAGAACCTTCATTTTTGTCATTAGTGCATCGTAAATGAGAGAGCACCGAGAATGAGGTGTCTAATCAGACACCCGCTATGAAAATTCAGGAAATATATGTCCCGGTGCATTTCTATATACATCTACGATGTGTTGGATTAAAATGGTTGCACTGCTGCATTAAATTTTATAAATCGATGTTGTTATTTAAGTGAAGTGTGCCAATGCATAATGTTAAATGACACCGGTGCGGTTTTTTCGGTGTGTGTATTTTTTTTATAAAGTATGGCAGTGTGTTTGAACATTGGCATACCAAGGCGTTATTTTTTTGGTATGCCACGATCTGGTTAGTTAAAATTGGTGCACTTCTAGGTTAAATTTTATATACCATTGAGATAGTGGTGTGATTAATGAAGTGTAATGAGCCGGTGCAGGTATAAGCCCATTTTGTGCCAATGTTGGGGAATTCCAAAGGAAATACTACTTTGATTTTTAGTAATTTATTGTGGTGCACTAGATTGAACAACACTAGGATGGACATATATGGACACGACGACGATGATGCTCACTATGTATTTAAAAAAGTACGCATCAACGACAGTGCTCATTATGTATTTAACACAGTCTACACCACTTCAGGGGTGAACTGAACCATTTAGGCGCACTGCGTGAAAAAGAAAAAAATTAGAAATGCAAAATTTCAAGATAAATTGTAATTTTTATTGGATGAAAATGAAAATAGGAAGGTAATAAATAATTTACCTAGTCTCTTCTATCTCGAGGAGGCATGGTCGCACCATTGAGAGGAAATCAAAATTCATGGTAATTTCCAAAATTCGGAAATGTGTGGAATCCACCAATGGAGCTATCCTAGTCGGTATAGAGCACTTGAAACATGGCGTCTTAGTAAGAAAGGTAAGCACCCGTTCTTGTTTGAGAATTTGGAAGCACGGAATGTGTTAGCACTCTATAAATCTATTCGACTGATAAACAAATGATGAAGGTAACTTTTTCAACCAACTTTGAGACCCGCAACTAGCCTTTTGGATCTGGAGAGGGTTCTCTTAGAAATGGCACAGTCTCTGCACATGATATGACTTTGAAAAAAGTGGCTATATTTAACACCGATGATAAAATATTCTGGTTATATTGGCGTAGAAAAATAAAACTCGGGCTATGGAGTCAGTTTGAAGAAGAGATAGAACAAATGAATCAGTGTCTGGATTCGAGAGGAGAAGGCTAGGTGAGAAACAACCTTCAGTGTAAACCGTAAAGTGTGGCGGGAGAAAAGCATAGGAAGCAACTCAAGAGCGTCGTTGTGGATGAATTCAGAGTTAGCTTGANGATGTTTTGTTTAACTGTGTGTTATGTTGTCTACAACACCGATTATAGGTCATCCAACGAAACAGGATAGCAAACCAGTGCAAGGTGTTACTATTAACACACCGGTACCACCGTCATAGTGGAGAACCTTCATTTTTGTCATTAGTGCATCGTAAATGAGAGAGCACCGAGAATGAGGTGTCTAATCAGACACCCGCTATGAAAATTCAGGAAATATATGTCCCGGTGCATTTCTATATACATCTACGATGTGTTGGATTAAAATGGTTGCACTGCTGCATTAAATTTTATAAATCGATGTTGTTATTTAAGTGAAGTGTGCCAATGCATAATGTTAAATGACACCGGTGCGGTTTTTTCGGTGTGTGTATTTTTTTTATAAAGTATGGCAGTGTGTTTGAACATTGGCATACCAAGGCGTTATTTTTTTGGTATGCCACGATCTGGTTAGTTAAAATTGGTGCACTTCTAGGTTAAATTTTATATACCATTGAGATAGTGGTGTGATTAATGAAGTGTAATGAGCCGGTGCAGGTATAAGCCCATTTTGTGCCAATGTTGGGGAATTCCAAAGGAAATACTACTTTGATTTTTAGTAATTTATTGTGGTGCACTAGATTGAACAACACTAGGATGGACATATATGGACACGACGACGATGATGCTCACTATGTATTTAAAAAAGTACGCATCAACGACAGTGCTCATTATGTATTTAACACAGTCTACACCACTTCAGGGGTGAACTGAACCATTTAGGCGCACTGCGTGAAAAAGAAAAAAATTAGAAATGCAAAATTTCAAGATAAATTGTAATTTTTATTGGATGAAAATGAAAATAGGAAGGTAATAAATAATTTACCTAGTCTCTTCTATCTCGGGGAGGCATGGTCGCACCGTTGAGAGGAAATCAAAATTCATGGTAATTTCCAAAATTCGAAAATGTGTGGAATCCACCAATGGAGCTATCCTAGTTGGTATAGAGCACTTGAAACATGGCGTCTTAGTAAGAAAGGCAAGCACCAGTTCTTGTTTGAGAATTTGGAAGTACGGAATGTGTTAGCACTCTATAAATCTATTCGACTGATAAACATATGATGAAGGTAATTTTTTCAACCAACTTTGAGACCCGCAACTAGCCTTTCGGATCTGGAGAGGGTTCTCTTAGAAATGGCACAGTCTCTGCACATGATATGACTTTGAAAAAAGTGGCTATATTTAACACCGATGATAAAATCTTCTGGTTATATTGGTGTAGAAAAATAAAACTTGGGCTATGGAGCCGGTTTGAAGAAGAGATAGAACAAATGAATCAGTGTCTGGATTCGAGAGGAGAAGGCTAGGTGAGAAACAACCTTCAGTGTAAACCGTAAAGTGTGGTGGGAGAAAAGCATAGGAAGCAACTCAAGAGCGTCGTTGTGGATGAATTCAGAGTTAGCTTGACAGGAAAACATTTTGTATAAGTGGCACGAACAAGGGGCTCAATACAACGAATCCACAGGTTCAAAAATTCGTTTTGAAATAGACGATATGAGATATGAAACAAGAGATAATAGGAAACAAATACACAGAAAAGAAAAACAATACATCCGACTTTCACAACTAGAATCTTTTCATCAAATCACAGAACCTTTACATTAAATTTTGGTCAAAAACTCAAATTACATACAATAGCAGCCATTTTCTCAAAATTGCCAACCAACCCTGTTTACATAAAAATGATCCCCTTATATAGAAATCTAATGTCACCCTTGGCTGTTAGGGTTGAGCTACCCTCTCCTGGAATCATGGATCCGTTTTCTTTGAAAGAGAACAATAACTTCAATGGATTCACTAAAAATAGAAAACCCGACTTTGCCAAATCATAATCGTAACCAAAATATTCTTTACAGTCATTGATCATGATCCAAATTCGACCCTATGGTTGTGATGAACCATAATTTTCACTTCTGGATACTCTGTCATCCCTGCACAACAAGTCTTCTATGCAACAATAACCTACAAAAAAAACACAACAAAATGCACAACAAACTGGTAAAATAGGTGTTAAAGATGACATCGTATCTCCCGGATAAAAAATATTTTTAGAAACTGAGAGATATTTTTGTATTTAAGATCGTTATAAAGAAAAACCTCTCTCGGGTTCTTGAAATTCATCTCCAGCTAGCCAGATTACGTGTCACCAAAACATTCTCAGATAGGAAATCATGAAAACTGAAAAATAGGGCTCAAAGATTCCTTCGAATCTCGCAATCTGTGACACATTTTTTAAATATGAGAGAGGTTTTTATTATTTGGTTTGTCCTCGACAAAAAAATCTCGGGGATTTTCAAAATTCCTCTCTAGTTGGTCATAAATAGATCTTGAAGTTGACCACTAAACCAATAATTTGTGCAGTGTGACCTGTAGCCTGTGTGCTGGAAAAATCCACTGCGTGACGACATCCTATGTGCGACAGAATCCACTATGTGACAACATCCTATGTGCGATGAAATCCATTGCGTGACAACATCCTATGCACGACAGAATCCACTGCGCAACGAAATCCTATGCGCGATGAAATCCACTACGTGACAACATCCTTTGTGCGACGACATCCTCTGTGTGACAAAATCCACTGCGCGACAACATCCTATGTCTGACAACATTCTTTGCGTGACAACATTCTCTGTGCGGTGCGTAGTGAATTTTGCAGTGCAAAGTTGTAAATGGAAATGGAACAAATAAATTATAAGATTCCCTTTGAAAATGACCCTTGGAGATGTTAGATGCTGCCATTCATAAAACCAATATGGGTGCTAACATGCATGACTTTGAAAATTGTTGACAAACCTATAACCTCAACTATGAAAATCATGGCGCTAATAGGATGCATTGTAACAATGGAAATAATTTTGTATTTTGTATTTATTTATCCTACAACGTTACATTGTTCGAAAGTGAGGACAACTAGGATGTACCTTTCAATGGTGTCGGTGTGATTTATTTAGTGCATGTAATTTTATTATAAAGTATGTCAATGATACTGAAACATGGATCCACCGATGATGTATTGTTCATGAACATTCTAGTGTGTACTATTCAACGACATCGATGCAAATTATTTGGTGCATGTAATTTTATTATAAAGTATGGTGGTGCTACTGGAACCTGGATGCACTGGTGTTGTATTTCTCATGAACTTGCCAGTGCATATATACCTTAAAGGAACATAGAGAAAAAATGCTCCACAAAAACCTATGACCTCCCACCTCCGCTGTGAACAATGACGGTGCATTCAAATATTTAATCCCCAGTGCAATATGTTTTAGATGCACACCAGTTCATATGTACCATAAAGGCGCACCGAAAAAAACCTCCGCAAAAACCTCTGGCCGCCCGCCTTCGCTATAAACAACTAAGGGAAGAATTTTTCAGGGAGGTTCCATAAAAAACTTTGCATGAAGGTGTTCTCCTTGTAGTGTATGCTAGACAAGTTGGGTAGAAAATCACTCATGGATTCCAGTTCTTTGGATCCAACCTCATTTCCCCATGTCCCAAAAAGAAAAAATAAATGAAGAAATTTTTTTATTCATAGAGTGAGACTAATGAGTCTTACCTGAATTTTCCTTATTCACCACGTTGTAATTGACTACCTCCTGGTTATGTTTTTTGATCCCCATGTCCTAGGGATAACTAAGGAGATGATGTCTTGAGGCCCTCAGGTTGCAGACATGGAGTACCGAGAGACAAATGTCTGACATCATCCACTTGCACATACAGAGGCCCACCTCACTGCCATAGGTCTCAAATTCATCATGATGGTATATTCCACACGAAATTGCTTTCGAAAGACATTGGGTATTTCTCCATGAGGTACAAGCCAGGTATTATGGTGATTGTCATTTCAATATTTGAGGCATTTGAATATATTTCATTTAAATGTTGCTTTTGATTATGTAACATATGCTTGGAAGTTATGCTCTTTTCCCTGTTTCACCTTGGTGGTTGACATTGCACCTTAGTAAGTGGTCACCCTTAGGGATGGGTTTACTACTGGGAGGTCCCCTTGACAATTCAGCGTGCCATTCCTGATCATATTTACCACTTTACAGACTTCATCCCCTCACCTCCTTATCTTTTGGTATTTTCGGGTGTACTGACCCAAGAAGGGATTGTCCCTCATTTGATGGGAAGAAGGGGCTGAAGGCCCAGAGGTTTGTAGCTAGAAAAAGATAAAATCCAATCATGAACCTTCTATATGCTTTCCTAGGGATATCGAGGACATTGAAATGTCTCTCATAATAAATTTATGGTACCCATAAAAAATAACAATGCAAAAATGCCAACCAAGGTAGAGCGTGTGTGGGAAATGTTTTTCATGCTTAGGTAGAAGTCCCACACATTGTCTTCAACTTGGGGAGACATAATGTGACTATGGTAGAGTCAAGGTGGAATTTTTTTTCATGTTTAGGTAGAATCCCCACATTGGATTCAACCTGGAAACATCTTAAAAGAACAAAAGACCATAAATGGGCTTGGAAAAAGGATATATTGAAAATGAAGTTGCAACACACCCTCTACAAAGGAACCCATAAATGAGACACTATGATCCCTTGTATTTCATGAACCCCATGCCCAAAAGTGTTACCCCGATCCAATTCATCTTCTACACATGGCTTACAGGGGTGTCCACCTGGGAAACACTCCTTGAATTAGGGGATGATTCACCCAATAGGTCACTTTGTCAACCCTCCCATACCTAAACTTGGCATGTTGCATTGGGTCTTTGAGCACTTGTTTAATTTGATGAGGTGGTTTTTGATGCACATGCTTAGGTGACTCTTTTAYTGATTTGATTTACTTATCATGATATGTTTGACTTKAGATCCTTGRAGATCGTATTCATTGTCTTTTCATGACCTTGCTTGGTGGACTATTTTTGAGGAAAAAGCCTAGCTTGGGCTTCCTTGGGGCATGAAGTGCATAGGATGGATACCATGGCCCACACACCTGATGACGATGAAAACCTTTGGAGGCTTGAGAGAATTTTTTTATGACCTCACCTAGCCCCTACAATCCCAACGTTTTTCCTTTGGAGGTCAAAACGTCACATTTGGAGGGCTTGACGTCACCCTAGAGCTAGGGTTTGGAATGGTGGTGTGGTTGACTTGAAACTTGGCATATTTTGGATGGAGAGAGACCTTGGATTGATGGAGGAGACATTAGCACATAAAAGGAATTCCTTTGGAGGCCCAATGTTTCACCTCCAATCTCAACAAATTGCTCCAACTCCTAAAATGTTTCCCTAAAGAAGTGACATCATGCTTCTTTTTGGGTTTTCTTATGTGCAAAATAAAATTTAAAGTTGTAAAGGGGAAAATTAAAGTTGTAAAATGGAAAAGTAAGGGTTTGTGGCCACTTAAGTTGTGTTTTACCCTAAAGTTAAGTGAACAAACAATTTTTAGAGGATTTGTATAAATACATATCATTTCTATTTCATTTTCATCATAACTCTCCCATTTGGAGAAGATACTTCGTTGAAATTTTCACCCTCTTTGGGAAACTTGGATTTATTTCTCTCTTACAAATGTATTTTGGTGATTTATCTTGGTGTATTGTGGAGATAAGGTGTAATACACCCACTATGACATAATAAATTTTTCTCCTTTTCTTGAGGGACAGAATCCCCGAAGTCCTTAGGGGACTTAGCGTAGGCTATCTCTTCCCTTTTCCACCTCCATGTGATCGTTGATTATGACCACCGGCCAAACAACTAGGCACCTTTTTGCATTTCATGACTTAGCGATATAAGCGAGTCAAGTCTTTAGACTCTGCAAACCCCGAAATGCCAAAATGCTGAAAAGGATTCGATCAGCAATTAGCCCCCTGGGATATGCCTTGGCCTGTATGACCACTTATCATAAGACCACAATCTTATTCCCTTTGGGACTTATCAATACTAGAGCCTGACCTCTTGTCAACGGGACTCCCAAATTCCCGATTTTTGATTTCCCGATGGACTCTTCCTTTTGGGATTTTCCCTGAAATCCTGGATTGCTGCCACGTGTCCACCCTCAGATGGATGGTCCTCTTCGTTTTCGCGATTTCGTGACTTGCGAACCCTAGTGACACAAATCCTCTTTCAATTTGAATCCCCAGTATCTGAAATACTGATGGACTCTCGATCTCCGCCACGTGTCCTCCACGGATGGACGGTCCAGATCGTTTCGGGACTTCACCAGGTGTGAAGTCAAAATACTCATCTTCCTCTTTTGTTTCCCAATGTCTGAATCCCTGAAATGGGTGATCTCGTGACACGTGTCCTCCCTTAATCGAACGGTCTAGATCTATTTCAGGACTTCCACCATGGAGTGTCCCGATCTCTTGTCCTTGAGACCTATGAAATCCTGAAGTCTGAAATCCCGATACCAACTCCTCTTTCGAGACTTTCACCTATGTTCATGAAGGCTTAACCCTCATGCATCTCCTGACAGATCAAATGGCTGTTGAGTTTTCTTACTAAGATCTGACGGTTCAGATCTATTTCATGCTGTGCACTCTCCTGCTGCTCCCTGGACGTGGAAAACCAACGATCCAGATCTCTTCCTTTCTGCCACAGAGATCATCAGGGTTTCGGGTACCGGTATTTCACGACTTGCGAAGACAAGGGTTCTTGCCCTTTGGTTTCCCGGGTGCCGAAACGTCGAAATGCCAACTGGCAGCCACATGTCCCTCTGATGGACTGCTGCAACCTTTACCCACAATCAACCGTTATGATATTTTCAGGATGATCAATGGTCATGATCAAATCCCGGCTTTCTCAAAATTATTCACATTTAAACTGATTCAGGGTTTCGGTCTTTGGGATTTCGTGACTCGCGATGACTAGTGCTCTTGCCCTTTGATTCCCTGAGTGTTGAAACGCTGAAACGCTTTCTGACCGCCACTTTCCCTTTTAAAAAGGATGGTCAAGATACTCCCACGGACCTTGGGGATCTACGGTCCCGATTTCTTCGCTACTTACGAAGATAAAAAGGAAAGGGGTTGAGGCATTAACGCCCTCGTTTCTTCCTCCAATCTAATGGCCGTGACTGACCTCAGATACTTTTACAGGATCTCATCCGTCGATCGATACTTAACCACATGCTATCATTTCAGGATGTCATAAATCAGGGTTTCGGGACTCGCGAGTACAAGCAAACTCGCACCTAGATACTCCAGGTGCCAAAACTCCAAAAACTCTTAATTTACCCCCACGCTAATAATTCAGGATTTCGCAAATCGGGGTTTCGGGACTTGCGAGTGTAAGGGGACTTTCCCTTGGGTACTCCGAGTACCAAAATGCCGAAATGTTGGGATCAACGAGGACCATTATTCCTCGCACAGGATGGCTAATACTTGTGCCACCAAATCCTCTTTCAGGTTCTTGGTAAGATTTCCAGAGAGGGTATCTCTGTGGAGAGATCTATTCCGGGTATTCCTGGAGACAAATAAGGGCATAGATTTCCCAAAAGCAGACTTGAAGTCCAAATTAGTTCAATATAGGTATATATAAATCTATCTATAAACATAAGCCATACGTGGTCCTTCCAATAAAAGCATGCAATCACCATTTCTGATCAAAACACCACACATACAGTCTTATACTCAAACCATTCATAAATTGCACAGACTATGAGCATACATATCAACATATAAACTTCAAGATACAAGATATAACACTTATCAGAAAAACACCAGAGGTGATGAAACTGCTGAGAGGGGTGCTTGTTTCCACCCAACCGTAGGCTTAGCGAATCCAAATGGATTTACCACTAGCCACCCCTGAGCTGAGACCACTAATGCTGCGAGACCGAGTCTCTGTTCGCCAGTGACTAAGAATGAAGGTTACTCTCCTTCTTCTCCCCTATCACTCACTTTGTATTTTCCAGATTTCTTTTCCTCTTTTCTTTTCCTTCCCTCGCGTCTGCACCCGTGATCGCACACTCTTCTTGCCTTTTCTCTTTTTGGCAAGGTTTCATGTGGCACAATATTCCTCGTGGTGGTTAGGTCTGAGGAATCTATAGATGGGCAGTTCACCCCCATCCCTCATTACTCATGAGGAGCCATTTACCCACCAACCTAGCGAGTCATTTAATTTGGGGCCATCGAGACGCTCTTGGTTCTCTAGGCCAGGGAAGTCCAAATACGGTATTGGTTTCGGTGGAAGTTAATGCCACCATTCTAAGTGCCTTCCACCACCTTTCTCTAGCCATCGTGGTCTCTTTTCAGCACATCCCCTCTCAATAGTCCTACAATATATATATTCATAATATTATTCACATTCATCAACCTTTTTCACAAGGTCCATTCACATCACACATTCACATTTCTGAGTTTGCCACAATACTTGGCCAGTATAGTTAATTTTACAGACTAGGGGAAATAGGGTGTTACAATTCCCTCCCCCTTAAAGGAACATCTTCCTCGATGTTCTATCTATCAACTTGGACATGCATGTACAGGTGTAAAAAAAATCGGATGTGCCCATTTCATGGCATCCTCCATTTTCCATGTAGCCTCATCTGGGCCAAAATGTTTCCACCGCACCTTGACCTGTGCAATGGTTTGGTTTTGGAGTGGGGTTTCCTTTCTGTCCAGTATGCATTGAGGTTCTGGTAGAAATTCTCCCTCTGGTTCCACTTGGATCATAGACCAATCAATTATATGGTTAGCATCATGTACATATTTCTTCAATAATGAGACATGGAAAACATTTTGTGCTTTGACTGTGGGAGGAAGTGCTAGCCTATAGTCTATAGGTCCCACTCTATCTAGGACCTCAAAGGGTCCACAATACCAAGGTGCCAACTTGGCACAAGCTTCCATTTTCATAGAACTCTTTCTGGGTCTAACTCTGAGATATACATGGTCTCCTGTCTTGAACTGTCTTGGAGTTCTCTTTTGGTCGGCATAACTTTTCTGTCGGTTCTGAGCGACCTTCAGGTTTTGTTTTATCCGAGTCACTTGTTGTTCCATTTCTTTCAACATGTCGGGTCCAAAAGAAATTCTGTTTACGATATTACTCCAGCTGACTAGAGTGTTACACAGTCTACCATAGAGGACTTCAAAGGGACTCATCTTTAAGGATGCTTGGTAGCCATTGTTGTAGGCGAATTCTACCAGTGGCAGGTAATCTTCCCACTTCTTGGGTTGATGCATTACATGCATTCTTAACATGTATTCAAGTATTTGGTTCACTCTTTCTGTCTGTCCATCAGTTTGAGGGTGATAGGCTGTGCTAAACAACAATTTGATCTCTAAACCAACCATTAGTGATTTCCAAAATTTAGAAGTAAATTTCATGTCTCTGTCAGACATGATATCTTTCAGCATACCATGCAATCTGAATATCTCCTTCATGAATACCTGGGCGATGTCTATTGCCTTGCAAGTTGACTTGATGGGGATAAAGTTAGTGGACTTTCTCAATTTATCCACCACTACCATGATGACATCATTCTGTTTGGTCGAGGTTGGTAATCTGGTGATGAAATCCATGGAGATGGTTTCCCATTTCCATTCTAGGATTGGTAGAGGTTGTAATAATCCTGGTAGGTGTTGGTGTTCTTCTTTAACCTATTGGCACTCTATGCATTTGGCCAAGTACTCAGAAATGTATTTCTTCATCCCAGGCCAATATAATTGTTTCCTGGTGGCCGTGATCATCTTCTAGTATCCTGGATGACCAGAATAGGGTCTTTTATGTAGTTCATTCGGTATGAACCTCTTCAATTCGTCACCATATGGAATATAAAATTTGCTTCTGTAAGTGAGCAGACCTCCTTCGGTCATCTGGTAGCCTTCATATTTTACTTCGGTGGGTTCTTGCTGTAGGTACATGGTCACGGTCTAGACAAAGGGATCTGTTTATTGTGCATTTCTGATTCTTTCCTTGACATCTGTCTCGCAGGTGCTCACCGCTACCAGGTGAATTGTTTTCATACTTCTGCTAAGGGCGTTGACCAGTCTATTTTCCTTTCCTTTAATGTGTTTGATTTCGAAATCAAACTTGCGAAGGAGGGCCATCCACCTAGCTTGTCTATAATTGATATTTGGTTGATCAAACAGGTATCGCAATCCACAGTGATCTATCATAAGTACAAATTTTCTTCCCAGGAGGGAATGCCTCCACATTTTCAAGGCATGCACTATGATATCCAACTCTAGATCATGGGTCACATAGTTGACTTCATGCTCATTCAATTTTTGGGATTCATAATAGATCACACTTCCTCCCTGCATAAGGACTCCTCCGAGCCCTTCCTTACAGGCATTTGTGCACACAAGGAAGTCAACTTCTGGATCAACGATCTTCAGCATGGGTGCATGGGTCAGTAGATGTTTCAGGGTTTGAAATCTTTCTTCACATTTCTGTGTCCACATGAATTTTGTCCCCTTCTTCTGGAGGGTAGTGATTGGACAACCAATCTTGGAGAATCCTTTTATAAATCTCCTATAGTATTCTACTAATCCCATAAAGGATCTGATGTCTGAAACATCCTTTGGGGTAGGCCATTCCATGATAGACCTGATTTTTTCAGGGTCTACCGCTACTCCTTCTTCAGAGAGAACATGGCCTAAGTAATGTATTTTCTTCTGGAAGAATTCACATTTGCTGAATTTGGCATAGATCTAATGTTCTCTTATCACTTGCAACACAAGTCTAAGATGCTCTTCATGCTCTTTTCTATTCTTGGAGTAAATTAGTATATCATCAATAAAAACAAGCACAAATTTGTCTAGGAACTTGCTGAGTACATTGCTCATCAAGCACATAAAAGTGGCAGGGGCATTGGTCAACCCAAATGGAACTACCACAAACTCATAGTGACCATACCTCGTTCGGAAGGCAGTTTTATGGATGTCTTCACCCTTTATTCAGACTTGATGGTATTCCAAGCTCAAATCAATCTTTGAGAAAATAGACGCACCCCCCAATTGATCAAATAGGTCATCGAACCTGGGCAAGGGGTACTTGTTTTTTATGGTTACCTTATTGAGTTGCCTATAATCTATACATAGTCTAAGGGTACCGTCCTTCTTTTTCACGAATAGGACTGGTGCTACCCATGGAGACATGTTGGGTCGAATATAGCCTTTATCCATCATTTCTTTTAATTACAAATTGAGTTCAAATAACTCAAGTGTACTCATCTGGTAGGGTGTCCTAGACACCGACACCACTCCCAGTGCAAGTTCTATCAAGAATTCTATGTCCCTTCTCAGAGGTAGACCCGATACCTCTTCCAGAAATACATCTCCATATTCTCTCAAGATAGGGTGATTGTCAGGGATTGGTTTGTCACCTTCGATTGTTTTCAACACCTGTATTGCATATAGGGAACATCCCTTTCGGCAATACTTTCTCATTTGCAGAGCTGATATTTGTCTTACTGAGACCGGTTTTTGGATCCCTTGAAGGGTTATCTTTTTCCCTTATTTACTTACACATTCTAAGGTTTTATGGTAATAGTCCAATTTGGCTTTATGGGCGGCTAGCCAGTCCATACCAATCAATAGATCATACGATCCCAAGGGTAACAAGTTAAGGGTTGCTTGGGTGGGGAATCTACCCAAMATCAATTGGCAGGCTGGTATAACCTCTGCTACCCTTCTTTTGGTGCCAGTGGCTAACTGTACCAACCATGGCTTGGTATGTTTTTTTGGCTGTAGTTTACACTTATCAACAAATTTAGGGGCTATATAACTCAAATTTGAACCAGGGTCAATCAAAACATACACTAGATGGTTGGAAATCATACCTTCTATTTCCACCACTGAAGCTTGGTGGTCAGCTTGGTTATTATCCAAGGCTGCATAAATTTGTGGCACACTCCTGGCCACATCATTGAT
>JZKD02S0286456.1:0-10268 GCA_000966675.3 Picea glauca | reverse complement strand
TTTATTTGATTGTTGAGGCTCTTTATGAGTCTCCTTTTGGAAGTAGGGTTTCTTCCTTCCTCCTTTGGTGTGGGTGGTTGGGGCTTGATCATCATCCCTTTCTAGTAACGCTTCACGATTCGCTACTATTGTTTCTTCTTGGATGCATTCTTCACATAGGCTGTTGAACTTCAGTTTCTCCTTTCTGGCACATATCATTTGGATGAAAGCATCCCAAGTTCTTGTGAGACCATTTAGGGCCATGATTATGAGTTCGTCTTCATCTATGGTATCTCCAATAGATTCTAGTTTTTCTTTGAATTCTGAGATTCTGGAGAAACATTCTTGAATCATTTCTCCTTTCTACATCCTTGTATTCTTTAGTTGAGTTCTAAGATTCATCGTCCAGTTTATGTTCTTTCCTTCATATAGTCTAGTCAAGGCATAAAAAATTTCTTTCTGGGTCTTCTTGTATGACAAATAAAGAATCAGATGGTCTTTGATTGAATCTGCAATGATTCTTTTGGCCCTTATTGTGTCCTTTTGATGCTTTGCCTTTTCTGCAGCATCGTCAGGTTCCGATAATTCTTCTTTGACGAATATTTCTAGGTAATTCTCTTCAAGAATGAGGCCAATCCTATACTTCTAAGCATGGAAGTTTTCCACTCCTTCTAACTTGTCAACAAGCTTAATGCTCACAGACATCTTTACCTGGAGCTAGGAAAATGGCCAAAAAATGAAAGTGCTCAAAATAAAAAACTGAACTTACCAAGAGATGTGCTTGGCTGAGGCGAGATGCCTAGTGTGTTTGGATCTAAGAAAATCCAACTTTTTCTCCTTCAAATCTGATCTGCGGATTTCTGGACTGGTGCTTCTGGTACCTCTAGTACTCTAATACTTCTGGTACTAGTTTTTTGGTACTTCTGGTACTTTTTGAAAATAGAGTTTCACTTTATGGGAGATCCAATCACTGAAAAGGTGTGCTGATGATGCCAAATTGATCCTTAGGGGAGGGTGAAACTTTCTAGATAGTTTTAGGGCTGAAAAGCTTCACTTTTGAAAAACCCTAATTTGCAAGTACATCAACAGTGATGCTTTTCTCTTGTGAAAGATGCTTCCTTCAGCTTGGCTCTAATACCATGTTAATGTTTAATCCATTATTATAGATGTTTCCATTTCATTAGATAACAATCGCATAATCCAAGATCACTGAGAAATACACAATCACAAGATACACAACATTTATCCTGGGAAACCCTCTAGGGGAAGAAAACCCAACAAAGATTCCTTAATATAGATAGCCAATACAATTCCAAGAGATCTCTTATGCTAATACAGAAAATCCTCTCCTAGATATGTGCCACTCTCTCTCTCCTTTACCGGTAATAGATCAGAACTTTTCTCTCAAACTAAGTAAGTGAGTTGTGTCTAAGTGAGGTGCTAGCCTCCTTTATTTATACAAGTTTGGCATGTGTGAAGTTTCTTTTCACTAGCAGGGCCGACTTCTCAAACTGGGTGGGTAAACCCACCTTTATTATATTTATGGGTCTCTTTACTAACTATTGGGGTTGACTTCTTATTCTTCCTATTACAATTGTCTTTTGACCAATCCTTAAAAGGGGATTTGGTCCTATTACAATAACCAACATGATCAATCCACAATGGGGATTGATCCTATGAATAATATATCAATAATAATAAGAATACTCTTTGCAGTTACATTATATCAATAACATGACCTTCAACTGCCATACAAGTTTGAGACCAGTCCCAATACCAATGTCATAAGGACAAACATGATTTTTGGATCTCCTACTATTACATCTATTATTTTGAAGAATTTTTCCTTAGCTCATATCAATAATTATGGATGGGATACTATTGATGAAATATTCAAAGATGTATGTGGGATCTTCCAAGGTTTGCAAGTGAAGAATTTTTGTTTGCAGGACAACTTGCTCCACCATTTGAGTAAACCTCTCTTTCCTTCCTACAAGGAAGTGCATGTAACTGAGGAAGCTTTTGTTTCATTTGTACTTGGGAATTTGGGAATTTTAGTGTATTTATAGGGATGAAATTTTCCTCAAAGGAAAATATTTGTAACTGCTATTGTAAAGGAATTTGTGTTGTACTTTTGTAAGCCCACTATTGAAAGGCGAGGGTTGTACACACCACTTCCTATTTCCTCTTATCATTGGAATTTTTTTTCAGTGGATTTTGTAAGGGGATTACCCATGTCTAGTATGAGTCATGTCTACTTAGTTGTAGCAATGGATATAATGTGTGACACGCATGTTTCTCTTTTGTTATCCCAGTATGTAAGTGTCAATTTTGGGTTGTCCATGTTCATTATCTCTGGTCGAGAGTCTTGATTGCTAGGAGAATATTGGAAATATTTGTGGAAGCTCATGGACACCATGATGGGGAGGATAATTGTTTTCCATCCACAAGATGATAGGTGAAGAGATGTAGTTAAAAATATGGTGGTCCAGTTGCTTCAAGGATATTGCAGCCAACATCCTAGGTCATGGGATGATCAATTACGATATGTCTAGTCTATGTATAATCAAGTCATGTATACTTTCACTCAGGATTTGCTAGTTGAGACTTCTCTTGGTTATTTACCTAAGATCCACTTAGACTTGTTGTATGGGAAATATGTTAGGGAGATAGATGAAACCTACAAGTTCATTCAAGGGATTTAGCAGATCAGCAAAGCAGTCAAGGAGTAGATGGAGGAATATTCGATCCTATATCAAAGACTGAGGAATTCACACAAGAATGAAATTACTTATCTTTGAGTACACCTAAAGGGTACAAAGTCCAACAAGGCATGGTGAATTGATAAGGAAAGAGTGGGGGAGAAAATCCCCTCACTTACCAGTTGATTGATGAAATCTTTTGCTGGTCCAAAAATATCTCAGTGGGAAGACATGATCCAAAAAGGATCTAGAGAATTCTAAGAATAGCTCAGAATGCACAGAGGCAACTCAGAATGATCAATATTTCTTCAACAGATACAGAAAGGGATTAAATTCAATGTTCCCAAAACTCATTGAAAATGTCTTGATCATGAAGAGCACGTCGCAAGATTTCTAATGGTGCGAACAACTCATCAAATAGAGTTACAGACCAAAAGTTATAAGCGGTCAAAGTTCAGGTCAAACTTGGTTAAAAAGTAAAAAGGTCAAGGTGACACATGGCACCACTACAAGGGTGACACGTGTCATATCCATATAGCTAATGTGGGAGAGTGTTGAGTTGGCATGGGATGACATGACAAGGTCATACAGTTTGATGGTAGACACATGGGCGAATTAAGTTGTGGCAAGTGGAATTTTATTGAGCAAATGATATGGTACCACGTGGACCAATCATGGGCAGCCACATGGCACCCCTCTAGTGGTTGGTATGTGTAAAAATATATGACTGCACAAGAGTCGAGCCTATAAAATCCTAGCCCAAAGACCTCACACCTCGGTGCTAACCAACATACCAACATGTGTTTCTTGTTTGTAATATGACAAGCATTTTATTTGAGTTTAATAAGGTTTCGTATGGGGGAAGGAATGGGATAGGCCTTTGGCCCAGTCCTTGGTTATATTCCAAACCATACGACCATTCCAAAATCACCACATATAGCCATTCTTCCATTTTAGGGGCATATGCAAACTGTCCTCTATATATAGTCTCTGCCTAAACCACTACCAGAATATCCACGAGGAATAGTAGAGCCCACCACAATTTGTTGAACCATGTGTATTAAAAGGAGGTCTGTGGGATTCAACCCCAGAACCTCTGCCAACAAATTACCTAACTTAGCCTCCACTAACCACTTCACCAATGGACTCACTTATTACATAACCTCCTACCTTTTATATAAAAAGGGGTGTTCACTAGTGCATTCGAGACAGAAGAAAGGAGAACCAAGAGCATGCCCATATGGATTTAGGTACAGATTTCAAGACAAGGGCACACATTTTGATATTTCTCAGTCATTTATTGTAGAGGTAAGGCATGATAACCAAAGAAGGGGTGTCTCTTGGTCCTGAAAGTGTCAAACTCAGATTGAGGCATGGAGACAATAATTTTTAGGTAATTCGATGCCATGAATGCAGTGGTGATGTTGGTTTTCTAATCTGAGCAAAGATTATGTAGCTTAACCCCAGAATGAGGTATACTTATGTATTTTTTCCAATTCTTTTATGGAGTTAATAAAAATGCCTACCCATTTGAGAGTAGGACTCGGAGACGTAATCCACTAGAGACAAACTCCATTATCAAGTTTTTTTGTTCATATTGCATTCTTATGTCTTTTTCCTTTTGAGATTTTTTTTCTTTAAGGTGTACTTTTGTTTATGCTCATTTTATGCAATTATTTAATAAGTCACCTAATGAAAAGATCATGGATCAGGACTGCTCCAAGTTTTCGAAAGAATGGATTCCCTTGGCATACATAGTGGCGATCTTTGGAAGCAACTTCAACTGGGGAATGATAATTTCCAAGAAATTGAGAATCTATGTACAACAGGCTTAGACACCAAAAGAAGGGGAGTCACCCACTTTCCACATGGCCTCGTACCTGCTCGATGTGATCTGTGTGGGAAATTTCTTCACCAGTGTGAATTTAAGCTATCATGTTGCAGAGATCCTTGTCCATGTTTATTTCAGCATAATATGAGAAAACATGTATAAAAAAATCCTACGAACTCATTTGCGATGAATTAATCACTCATATTCATTTTATTGTATTTAAAAAGAATGCCCGAGATTATCCACAGTAGCCAAGAAAATGGTAGTGAAGGTAGGTCCCTAGTATTTAGATGAAAGCTTGACCTATATCAGGGTGTTTGAGGCCACCAGAGTTCCACATCTTCTACCCTCTTACATCCCAGACCAACTCATTGTGGGAGAAATCTGCTATCATACTATCCTATAGGGCTATAATGCCATGCTAGTCAAAGACAAGAAGCAAGCTTTCATACCCTAAGGTTTCCATGTGTGGTTTTATTTGGTAAAGGACACTGGTCAGGCCAAACAATATTTTTTGAGCCAACTTGAATTCAGGATCTTGACAGGCCAATTCCACAAGAACAAACCTAAAGGCATGGTCCTCCAACATGCTTCATAGGTATCATCATGTTGGCCATACGTTCATGCTAAATTTGAGGATTAAATTTTCACAGAATGTGCTCAAGACTGGGAGGAGTTAGTATAGAGGATGGAACACCTGAACATGACCAGGTTCAATGCTATGATCATGGATGAAAAAGTGGAGAAAATAGAGAAATCGACTCAAGAGGCCCTTGGAGTTTAGGAAGAGATCAGAGTGACTGAGACTACAGAGGCACAAAGAAGAGGATTGCTCTTTCTAGAATGGGAAGAAAAAATCATTGATCAATTGCAGAATGATCTTGATCTTGTAGAAATGTTGAGGATTCCTGCTGATGACCCAATCAAAAGAAGAGGAGAGCCAAGTGGCTTAGATCCAATACAATTGGAAGAAATCAATAGGCCAAAAAACCCTAAAGTTCCTCCACCACAGATCATATCACCAAGGGGAATTTCAACCCAGCCTAAGATAGTGAGGACACCAGGTAGGAAAAGTGTACCAAACCCCTTGTTTGACTTAATAACTATCTATTATGAGGAGGAGAGTTTGGAGGTTTCCCTGGTGACTCTGGTGTAGATTATAGAGGAAAAGGAACTCGATAAAGTATCTACCCCAGGTCTCGATGCTTCGATTCAAAACCTTCTGCAAAGATACCATGAGGTCAAAAGTGTCTTGGACACTAAGCTACTCGACTTGTCGGGAACCCCAATAGACAACCCAAGGGATGAGCTGGGATCAGGAGGTCGAAAAGAGGAAGTTCCATAGCAAGAAATCGGTAAATTGACAACTGATTACCAAGTAAGTACCAGAACTATCCTTGACTCTTCAATTTCAGCCGATGTCTCACCATCCAATGCACAACAAATGAAGGTTGAGCCGTCGGGACATATATAAAAAGTCTAGAAACCAATCCTAGAACAAATACATACAACCGAGAGTCTAGGAAATACTCTAACCTGGGGAGAACAAAAAATCCCCGAACCTATTGATGAGGTCACCAACATACAAGCGATTTCCTATGATAGGAAGATAAAATCCATCATGAAGAGAAACACTAATAAGAGGAGGCTCATGTTTTATAGTTTGATTCTCATCACTACAGAGGAGAAGTTTCTCAGCACAGAACAAGCCAAGACGTCTGATCTTATCGACGTAGGGATGGATATCACAGATGCCACATTGGATAGAGAAAGAATATATGAAAAGGATCTAGCCACTGCACTTAAGGATTTGGAGCATCTATGACATTTGGAAAAATACTATCAGGACTCCACACAGACCACGGTATTTTTGAGAAGTGAGTTCCAATATGCCTATGCCAAATTAAAAAATTAACAACACCTTTTCACTACAAGCATAGCTGATTTCCAAGAAGACACTCTTATGACACTAGTGACCTAAGAGAACATGGAAGGGTGGTATGAGAAGCCTTACCAAGTAGTAGAAAGTATCGATTAAATCAATGCAGTTCAAAAAGGTTGAGACGTTGAAGAGAATGACATTCGGGTGCTGAGGGATAGAAGAATAGATCATATCAAGAAAGCGACTTAATATTGGGCAAAAATGGCCCAGGAACCTTAGCAAGAGGTTCAGGAGAAGTGGTCCAAATACGAAAAGAGATGGGAAAGGATTAATTGGGAAATGAAAGACATCGGCCTCCCAGAATTTGGCTCACCCAAGGACTTTGTTGACCTGCATGACACAGTCAAGCAACATGCAGAACAAGACTTGGCATGGACAACAGAGATAGAAAAGGTGGCAAGCATGGTGCCAGGTCAAGTAAAAAAGTTTTGCAATGGTTAAGTGTCGAGAAGTTTTGCAATGGTTAAGTGTCAAAATATTCAAGTACAAAGAATGATTAGTAGAAGTGAAGGAAATTATTTCAGCCCTGATGGACTAGCACAGGTTCCCGTATTCCAACACATGCGGGGTACTCTTCGTCAAGTGGTTGGATTATGAGAAGATTCATCCACTTCAATAAAAATATTTGACGATTCTTAGAGAATATGGATATGAAAGTGCCATGTGGTGATATTTTGTTTTACTTATATTACACTTGCAATAGCTATTTTTAGTTAATGATTCATTACAAATAAGAGGATTGACCTTTTAGCAAAGGTCTATGGTTTTAGGAAAAGACCCTCATTTTTGGAATCGTAAAGAACTATTTATGAACTACCTTAATTGAGAAGTCCCATTTAGGACCATAGACAAATGTCTATTTTTCATCAAAGGCGTCGTGTGATTGTATTTGATGAGGAATTACTTCCAACTTTATTTCATTAACGGATGTTGTAACAAGTAATAGTTTTTGAATCTATTGATAAGTTAGTTGTTTCAATATTTTTTGTAGTTCTTTTCTCTAATGATGAAAGAAAATCGTTGTGTTAATGTGTGATTAATGCTAGATCTAAGGAAACTATTTTTCTTGCCATAATTTTATTGAATGTATGTTTTCTTTGGATAATTGTATCTCATTCAATAATTGAAATACCGTCAACTTAACGTATTAGTACTCGACTTGTCATAGGTGTGAATATATTTGTCTTCGTGCTTGAGCACAAGGATTATCCCAAGCTTAGAATTATTCAGTAGTTAATAACCCCCCTTTTACCAGCTGGTTTATACCATCACACATGTTTTAATCCGACCTATCTAATAAAAGAAAAGAAAAAAAAGAGAACAATTAAACTGAAGGAGGAACTTTCATAAGAAGATATCCCGTCAATCACTACATAAATCCCATCGATAAATTGGCCAATTCGAAAGATCTAGAGAACCATTCCACCATCAAATGTTTCAGAGTCTAATTGGGCCTCCATGGTGGGTTTGGTTCCTGTTATTTATTTAAAGGGAATTAGGACCCCTAAACAAAACCTTCGTTATAGAAGGAACCCCCCTTGTAGTCACATGTGTGGAATCCTAGGAGAGGTTACTATGTTTACCAATTCACAACAAATGACCAAGGGGGGTACCATCGATAGTCAATACTAGAAAATGGAACTCGGAATACCAGACATAAATATGTGAGCCAAAAAATAAGAAGAAGTGGTGTCACCCCGAGGACTTTCCACTCTTCAAAGCCCCAAACTTGCAATAGTCCCACTAAGAGAAAGAAAGAGGGTAAATCTAAAAAATTTCTTTGCTTGACCTTGTGTTTGAATCCTGTGTTAGAGAATCTTTACCAACTAACATTAATTGCTACTACTATATTTATCTCTCTCTAGTATTCTATAGTCTTGTTTAGTAGCCTTGGATATTTTACTCACTTCACCCTAATACAAAGGCCCTATCCTTATACTATTGTTGGTGTGATATAAATAAAAAAGAATGTCTAATTGATTTTATTAAGCACGTTAGTTAATTTTAATGATTTGTTTACTCAAAAGGGTGTACAAATATGCAACTCATGAAGTGAGGACTTGACTCCAAAACCATGCAAAAGGAATGAGATGCAAAGTTTTTCTTTCAATGAATTTTATTTGAGGAAAGGAGAAGCGATTGTTTTCTTCTTAATGCAAATAAACACCCAATACTAATGCAACTTTCACTTTTCCATTTTCAAATGGAGAAAATTTGAAATTCCAAACTATCAAATTAATGTCCGTGAAATCCCAAAATAAAGACAAGATCTAAAATTTGTACCAAAAACATTCCACCTACAAATATAGGATGCAACACTTTTTTTTTCTTGTTTCCAAATTGCATGAAAACTCAAAATAGAATTTTATTTTTTTTTATCAAAATGAAAGGACTCAATGACACTTGCAAAGAACACAAAACAAGACTAAGAAAACAAGTAATCAAGAATTAAAACAATCCAAACAAGGATGCCTTCAACACTTGTTCAATCAAGAATCCAAAATGAAAAATAGAGGAAAATAACTTTATGCAAACCTCAAAAATAAAGTAGAAAATATTGAATTCACATTTAAAACAAGTGTCCAAAAGATCTCATATGTTTTCCAAAGAGGAGAAGACCAGGATACTAAAAAAATAGACTTAATGCAAAATAAGAAACCTCCAAATTAAAGAAAAGGATCCCAAATCAATCAAGTAAAACACTTAGAAGGTTTTGGAATCAAAGAGACAAAAGTTTTAAACCCTACAAATAATGAGGATGAAAATACATATGAAATGGACTAAACTAGAAGATCAAGTTAACCTAGGGAATCATGAACATTTCACAATTTGAAGGAAATGCAAAGTCGAAAGAGGAAACAAAAAATTTGATAATAACACAACTTTACACAATCAAAGCTCTAATCAAGCATGAATGATTATAATGTAAAGGTATGAGAAAAAACACTAACAAATAGAAAGAAAAACAAGCTCCAAATTCACTCAAAACAAGGACTATTGCTCGTGTAACTATGCAGGCATGGTGATAAACTAGACGTTGTCACTCCCTAAGACACTATGGGGGGGTATGATCAAGGATTATCACTCTATACTCATTTATGAGGGGGGGGGGAAATTCCATATCTGTGAAAAGGTCAGGTGTTTGACTCAATGAACTTCCCAATGGAAATGAGGGAAGTGAACAATTCAACAAATAAGCATCAAAATCAATAAAATCAAGTAACATGAAATACTCAAAAGGCTATAAGATACCAAGTAAAGACTAAATATGTCTTCCCTTGTATGGTCTCCAATTTTTTGTTGTGGTAAAGTTCGCTCTGCGGATAGGTGAAACCCCCCTTGGATCAAGAACCCTCTTTGATCCAAGACATAAGGAAACAAATGGTGTACTAATTCCCCACTAGACCTATTTCAACAATTAGAATGTCAAGAGAGGGATGGATTACTTACCTTTTTATGCCAGTTGTCCTCAATGCTCCAACCTTTGATCTTGATGTCTAAGGTCCTAGGTGTAATAAAACATTTGTAAATAACAAAGTGAAACCACCTTCTTCTACACTATATTATTCAGAAGAAACATATATGTCTATGATGAATTAGAAAACAATAGTAATGCGAATAGTGAACACATATTGTTAGAGAAAGATTTGCCTCACCCTATGCAATCTTACAGAGAAGGCCTTATTCCATTTCCCTATGCAGACTGTTAAGGTCCTAACCCGCACATAGGTAGATCAATGTATTCGGATGTAATAAAGGTCAATATTAATAAGACCTTTCAATAAAATAGAATAAGGCGGATGTAAGAAGACCT
>JZKD02S0286444.1:311139-330518 GCA_000966675.3 Picea glauca | reverse complement strand
GTGGGGGGTCTTGGGTTCAAAACCCATGGACCTCTAAAATTTATACTTAACCCTATATTATTAAATTATTTAAATTAAAACTCATAATTATATATATATATATATATATATATATTAATAATTTAAATTTACACAAGCATATTAATACTTTTAAATAAATTAATATAACTAAAAATTAATATTACCAAAAAAATAATAATACAATTATTCAAAAATCCCATTAATACTTCTAAATAAATTAATAAAACTAAAAATTAATATTAAAAAAAATAATAATATAATTATTCAAAAAAAAGTCTTACTTTCAGTTTGGCGAGAGTTTAATGTGCTCTGTGGCATTCGTTGGCAACCTTTAAGGTCAGGCTTCTGGCATGAGGCCCATGTGCTCGGCCTCCGTCTCTTAGTACCAAAAAACTAAGTTGTTCTTTAACCCTAACACTCCTTCACTTCCACCTCTTTCCTCTACCACCTCTCCACTCTGCTCTTGGCGTTGGTGCTAGTCTGGTCTAGTCGTGGATTTGTGCTATGTGTTGGTGTAGGTGCGAGAAGGGGCCGAGAGTTCGAGTCAAGGGTTTAACAGTATGATAGACGCGGTGGGTGCTTGGCTATTGTTTTTCTTTTTGTTTTAATACTAAAAAAAAAATGTTTCTTGTGTGTAGTGCAAGAGACTTCTTCCTCGTGGGTTCCTATGACTTAGTGTTGGTGTTTGGGCATTGGTTTGTTTGGTTCTCATTGGCTCCTCTCCTGGTCGTGTCATAGTGCTTCGTGCATTCTCATTCTCTACAAGAAATATGACGGGTGGAGCTTCTAGACACACACCCTGTGGGATCCTTTCTTGTAACCTACGCTTGGCTTGGGTGTTATGACGGAGTGGGTACTTGTTCGGTTCATAGTCACAACAGTTGAGGAGTGGCTAAGATGTCTCTGGTTCTTGGTACCTAGGGTTGTATGTCGATGAGGGTTCGAATCCTGTGACATGAAAATTAGTTATGGAAATGAGGAGACTCGACAAGGGTTTGAATCCCCAAAGTGGATGGTGGCAGTACAGGACGAGAGTGTGAACAATCTTATCTGGTGGCCTCCAACGTCCGTGATGGAGCTTGCGAGAAGCGTGGTTGAATGGGGAGGTGATCATTCTTTAATTGAACGAGCTCTAAATTCAATTCATTATCTGGTGCCGGATATTGAACATTGTATAGAGCATAAGTTTCAAGTAACCAAAACCACTTTTGGGCGATGCTTTGTAAATGAGGAATTAAACTTGTACATGGCCTTTCTATTTGAGACTCTTCTTCTCTTACACCCTCAGCTGGATTTAATGTATCATTGAACCGCTATGACTTATTCCATGGACATCTGTTTCTTGCTACTAACACTGGGAGACTTGGGATCTTGTTTCATGCCAAAGAATACCCAGTATACAACAAAGAAACTTTTTCATTTCATCTTGGCTACTGCCAAACAGGATCCTTTGTGGCATATGACTGCAGCATGAATCTATGAAACATTATATGGTTTTGTTCTTGTATTTTGTGCTGGATTTGGGGGATTAAATTTCGAGGTTACATTGATCTTCTCTAGAGATTCCATGATCAGATATCCATTTGTGTAGATGAAAAATGCTCACATCTTTTTTTTTTTTAACAATATTTGTTTCTAGGCAGGGTTTGAATATGCAAGAGGAGAGACAATCATATTATTACAGCAGGACCCAAATCATGGCCCCTGTTGGGTTCAACCTTGGAGCTCACAACTAATTTACACTAGCTGTATGACTAGCTTACAGACTATGCAATGCATTTCCCCACATTCGAAGCCAAGTACTTCAGTTTCAGGATTCTCTTCATGATGGACCCTATAAAGGTTGAGTAAATTCTCAAGACCAATTTCTCTAATTATGTCAAAGGCCTTGCAGCTCATGAGATACGATATGACCTTCTGGGCAATGGCATTTTTAATACGAATGGGGAAATGTGGAAGCTCCAACGCAAGTCTACCAGCCTTGAGTTTTCATCTAAGTTGTTACGAGATTATAGTGCGGATGCCTTCAGGAAATACGCCCTCAATTTAACCATGATTTTCCAGGGACAAGTAGATCACAATAAAAATGTTGCCAATATGAGGTGCCAACCGGGTCTGTGAGCTTGGCGCTAGCTTGTGACCTGCATTGTGGTTGTATGCTTGACTCATGTTTTTTTTTGTTTAATAAAAATATTTTTTTTTCCTTTTTTTTTTTTAAACATTGTATTATATATGTATATTTAAAAACTCTTAGAGAAATGATAATGTCTCTTGTGAGCTCCTCCATGGTTTGGTTCTTGTTCTGGGTGCTAGGCTATGAAGATTTAAGTGGAGTTTGGAATGGACATTAACACTCCTCCGCTGACAAACGATCAGATTGTAGATAACATCATTGGTGTCATTTTCGAAGCCCAGGACACAACAACAAGTTATTGACATGGATCCTTTAGTCTCCATGAATTATCTTTTTTCATTTTCTAAACAGTGAAAGAAATAAACACCAGCACAGGTATGAAGTATTTATTTAGTCTATGTTACAGATATCTTAAATTGAGTTGTTCATATTTAACAGGGAATTCACGTTAAAGACAAACCATGCATATCATAGCATTGATTGTTTATTTATATTGCTGCTATTATAAAAGTGTTGTTACTGCTATTATTTATATTGTTTCTATTGTTTATTCATATAGATCTGAAACATTTTCCTACAAGTGTTGTTGATTGTTTTGGATCTCAAGCCCTTCTGTAAGCTATTATAAAAGACTACTAATATAAGACATGGGTTAAAAGACTTCCTTTATAGGACAACCTATAAGAATAATTATTTTAAATATTTGTTTGGTAGCCATTGTACCTATTGAACAGTGAAATTGCCATACTTATTCTCAAAGTTTAAATTTTCTATTGTTAGCAGGTTTATCAAAGGGGAAAATTAATAGAATAGGTGCCTTTTGATTCGTGTGTCTGATATTTATTTTTGGGTATTGCTTGCAGGTTAGGTGGCACTGGAGGTAGAGCTAGAGCTTGGCCCTTAGGCCCAGATTTCAAACTAAGGCTCTGATACCATGTGTAGAGACCATACTTAATTAAATCCAAAATTTCATACATGTAAACATATAATTCCTTTCTCATACATAAATAATTCATTCACATCATAAGCATAAATATTCTGCATAAATTAAAATATATCTACAGCATGAAAATAACTCAACAATTCACAATAAAGTACTTTCTTCTGATGCTAGTTCCCGTTGATATGGCTGTCCCTTCCCTCTTGCCTTGCTGTTGCCTTGCCTAGCCTGATTCATTGACCAACTCTGCCCAAACCGACTAACCTCCCAACCAGCTAGGAGCATCCTGTCCGGCTCCCTAGCTCCAGGAAACAGAAAGGAATCTTGACCCCCGTGCCCAAAACCCCTAGCAACCCAGTGCCCCCTGCAATGATACTCAAAGACTGCAGAACTCCACCACAGAACTAGAAAGTCCAAGAAAAGAAACCAGAACTCTCGTCTCCTCCACAAAATGCTTCCCTCCACAAAATGATGATCCTCCCCCCATAAGGCTCCTCCCATCATATCCCCCTTTCACCAACTCTCTTCCCCCTCATTAATTTCCTTATCCCTCCTTTATTACCTCATCCATTTATTTATTATCCTATCCCCTCCATTTAATGTTTCTTATCCCCTTATTTAATGTCTTATACCCTCCATTTAATGTTTCTTATCCCCTTATTTAATGTCTTATCCCATCCCACATACGTAAAGCAATTAATTAAATAAATTAAAATTATTAATCCCCTTAATTCATTACCCATGTCATTGAATGTGATATGTAATTAATTAATTAATCAAAAGTTATAAACAATTAATTAATAAATAAATATTTAATTAATATGATTAATGTTAATCATTGTTTAATTAAGACTATATTAGGACAATTAATTATCTAATTAATTTTTACTTAATAATCCCTAAGCATATATTCAACTAGGGTTGTTACAAGCACATGCCGAGCTTGTTTTTTATACGCATAAGATGACAATTTCCCAGAATAGGATAAAATGATTCATATCTGAGATTTGATGGTTTGTGTACTTTGCTTATGAATTAATGTCATAGTTCCTTGGTGTGCCACGCTTCATCAATCCACTTCGAATGATGAGCCTCGAGTTATTTATGTGGCGACGTCCTTTTCATATGTCATCCGGGAAAGTGCCTGGACCGGTGATGTGAGGTGATCTGACCAACCGCCATCCTCCCTGCGAGCTATCGACATGACGTTTTGAACCATGTGACATTGGGTCCATAGGAAAAGTTGTTTCAGGCAATCTTCCATCTCCGCCTATGTGTGTTAAAGAGCGGCACACGTTCCCCATCGAAACCAGAGTAGTTTTCCCCAGTCTGCCTTTGCGATGTTAAGTTTTGTGCTATTTGTTTGTCCGATGTAGACTTTGACCGTAGATATGAGATTCTTCAAGATCAACAACCTGCCTAGATACTCCCTTCACACTTCCACTACATTCATTCATATGCCATAGAATATAGCCGAGCACCTTGAACTATCGCGCCTCTACTGTGGTATAGCGTCTCGCTAAACTTCAGAAGTTTTTAGATCCCGATAAAAATTGTTAGGGTGGTAACACACGAGATGTCTTATATTTTATCTTTTCCCTTGTCTTTCTTCATATCTTTGACCTGTAGAGATAAACTAGTTAGCTGACTCAAAATTTGATTCATACCTAATATGGATTCTCCCATAGGGGTTGATTCTAGTTTCATGGAAATCTCCAATTCCTCAGCCTGCAAAGCAACCTTCTGTTGCATCAGAGGAACTCTGATGTGTGGTAAGAGGGAAGAAATGAACCATTCCTTATTTTTCTCGTCTCGGATATGAAAACTCAATTGGCTTGTTAAGGTCTTAAACCTCTGATCAAACTCCCAAACAAGTTCAACTACTTTTTTTTTATTTCTTTTAGTTTGGTAATGCATTGAGACTCTGACTTTGGTTTCTTGAATTCTTCAGTCAACATAGTCTTGATCTCATTCAACGATTTAGGATATGCAACTCCTTTTACAAACTTCATGGACCAACTTAGTGTGCGGTCTCTTAAGGTAGTACTAAACTGAGATCTCTTAACTACTTGGTCATTGAATTGCTTAATACTCCATGCAGCTTCACAGATAAACCAATGTTGATCATAATATTTAGATCTGTCTACCATAAATATAGGTAGCCTCATTTTATCTACCATAGATATTCCTATATTTCCCGACTGAGTATGTGTTGAACTACTGGTAACAATGCTCTAAGTGCTCTGATAACTCTGACTAATCTAGTTACTTAACGTTGTTAAAACAACAAGAGGAGTAATAGTACTTACTTCAAAAGTCTGCACAGTTCCTGAAGCTTATGAATATTCTCGGTGAGGTTATTCAGTCTTTCCTTCCTCTTCCATAATAGACTTTGAATGTTCCTCGTTCAATAAATCTTCTTCTTCTCCACTGTATAACCCTTCATCCTGTGCTAGTGGTTTGTGAGTCTGATCAAATAAGTTTGTTTGAGGAACCTCTCTGAAGGCTCTCCCACTGCATGTATGTCCAACCTTTGTATCATTGTTGTTATTTGATTCCTTGAACATTACCTTTTCAATCTGACCAACTACTGTATCTTCAATATCTTCTTCTCATGCAATAGCATCTTGATATTCAACTTCAAAAAGTGTAAAAGGTTTCCTCTCGACCCCTTAAAGAAATATCTCTCTGCTTGGCTATATGACTCTACTATGTCAATAGAAAACTTGGTGATGTACCCTCCAATGGTGCTATCAAACTAGTGATATAATTCTCTTGACATGGTGTTATCAAATCTCTTAACCTTCTTGATCACCATCGATGTCCAAACAATAGATGGTCTAGATATGATCTCAAATTGGGTATCTATTATTTTGGATAAACACTTGTATAGATCCTTATGAATTCCTCCAAAGAATATCTCATGTATATCAATAAATATATACTTTCCTAACCAAACTTTGGTACTAATATTGGGGTTCTTGTTCCAAGCTTCTATGAAGTCGTTTTCTTGTTCTTGTATCCACTTCTGGATATTTGTCTTCGATCGAAACCACCTTGACATTCCCTTAAGAATATCTCACTCCCAACAATAGAACAATTTGTTAGCATAGGGGCAGACCCAAGGTTCATCTCGAACAATGCACCAAGAATCCCTAACTATTGGCCCTTTCGATGACTCCTGCAAAGAATATGCAGTCTCACCCAAAGAAGAAATAGCAGGTTGCAAGACATATGTGTCTACAACTAGAGGGAATACAAAGTTGATCCAAGAAAACAACACACATCAAACTAGTTATTCTTTATCTCCTTTAATCCTAATGTGCAAGCAATAATTCAGATCTAATACAATGATGCAATAATAGAATAATAGAAGGAAAAATAACACAACATGGTGCAGACCCCTAGACTCTCAGGCCAAGGTCTGTGCAGGATCATTCCCAATCTACCCTCATGAGTCTGATTGACTCTTCGATTTCTCCACAGTAATCCCACACACACACAATGTTTTCCATAGGTCCTTATGAGTGCACCGACATGATCAAACACAAGGCATCACCCAAGTCCCCTTGACCATAATAAAGTCATTCCCTTCACTAATTCGAGACTTTTGGTTTCACGATATCGCGATTTTCGATGTCGCGTTTTCGGCTCCTTAACCCGTTGAAACCTGAAATGCCAAAACCCAAAATGTCTGGCTGCGTCCTCCTCCATGCCTGTATTGCGCTCCACAACTTTGGGAATTCTAGATTGAGGAACCCCGATCCCTTGTCTTCTAAAGTTCCAAAATGTCGAATCCAGATGTGTTCAACAAGGTTGGATTCCAATGGAACTTTTCACTGATTCAAAGTTTTGGACTTCACGAATCCTAATGCAAGGTTCACGGCTCTTCAGCCTCTGAAACCCCAAAATGGTCAACAGTTATTGACACTACCTAGAAATGAATACGTGCCACCTGCCTCCTCAACTGTCCTCGGTCTATGACATGGATTCCTACCACCTGTCACTCTTCTCATCTTTCAAAACTCGAAGAAGGCTTCGACTACCATTCCTCTGCCACTTCGAAACCCCAAATTCTGAAATGATCTGACACTCCAAATAGATCACGATCAACGGTCCACATTGCTTATTAATACTAAAGTGATGGGTTTGTCCTTCCCTATCCACCTTGCAGCTTCTTTGGATCCTATGATCCTCGCAAATTTAGGAGTTCTGCTCAGAGAATTCTGACTGCTCATTCCCTCTTGACAGCTTTTGCAAAATGAACCAGTGTTCTTCCACTGCAACTTAACTTCTACGAGATGTTTTCAATCTACATCTCCCTTTGATTACTTTCAAAGCTATCGACCCTCCTGATCCTTCACTTACAACTCAAGTCTCAAAAGGGCTCCTGCACGCACTCCTTGCGGTAGTCTTTCAAATACCTTCTAAGTATTTGATCCTTTGACTCTATGCACCCTCAACAACAACAATACTTCACTCTCTCCCTTAGTTGATAAGTCTTGAGACTTCCAACAACCTGCACACTCCTTACATGGCCTCTATGCTTCTCCTTCACTTCTGCTGGAATGAGAACAATGGTATCCCTCCTAAGCTTTCTGAGATAAAACTCAGAACCCTTGTCAACGCACACCTTGCGGATGTTTCACTACACCCCTTGAAGGAATTTCTCTCAAGATGAGAAATAATTGAAACTCATTCTCTTCCTTTCTCGGGCTTCATATGCTTAGCATGAAATCATACATTTAACACAAAACAACAACAAAGGCATAACAGAGAGAATAAAACAACTGTAAGCATACCATTCAACATATGTAAACAACAAACATCATAACACCATGAAATCTGAATCAAAGCTTCATATATTAATTCAGATTGCTCTTGTACATGGGTTCTTCTCTACATATCTATGCTACAACTCTCTTCTCTTCTATTTTGTGCAAATAATACAATACTACAATGGTACAATGGTGAGGGTGCTTATATTCATTTTTCCCTCCTACTCTCTAAATCGTCCTAACTATTGATTCAAACCTACCTACTTTCATTAACTGGGCTTAAATTCCTTTTACATTAACAGATGAGAGAGAATCACTCAAGATCTATTTTATAATCATGCAAGTACGCTCCCCTTAACTACTACATTAACATCTATTCATTAAATTTTCAAAAATATTTCAAAATGTGAAGAATGCACATTGCACTCCTCCATCTATCTTTCGCCTTCACGCTCTCTTGACTGCTTACGATGGCCCTGCATCATACTCCCTCTCTTGAAAATTTTCATGAACTCTTGTTCATGAGCTCTTGCATGGTCTATCCATGCTTCTGAATTTTTGTTTCATATTCCCAACTGGCATCTTCAACTGGGTGTCCTTTCCACTTGACCAAGTATTCAAAATACTCTTTCCTCCTGATATTCCTACTAACCCTTTTGTAAATTATTCTTTCCATCTATGGATTTTCAGCTACAGGCATTTGTTTTTTCCATTGAACCTCTTTTTGTTCCTTTTCTTCTCCTGTTTCTTCAGCTTTGTAAGGGTACAAATCTGCAACATTGAATATCAGTGAAATTTTGATCCCATCGGGTAGTTAAATCTCATATGCGTTTGACCCAAATTTCTTCATGACTTTGCACGATCCAATATTTTTCATCTTCAGCTTATTATATGTTCCCCTTGGAAAACATTCCTTCCTCAGATGTGAAAGAATCAAATCACCAACTTCAAATTGAAGTTCTTGCCTGTGTTGATCTACTCTATGCTTGTATTCTTGGCTTGAACTCTATAGTCGCTCCTTAACTCGACCGTGAATCTCCTTCATTGCTTCTTAAAAGTCCTTTGCACTAGCACTCCTGAATTAACCTTGTTATGAATATTTCAATTTAGAAACTCCCCTTGGCTGCATTCCATACAATTTGGAATGGACTTTTCCCTGTGCTTCTATTTTTTGGGTCATTGTAAGCAAATTTTGCCTGTGGAAGAATGTGATCCCATTGACTGTGCTCCTCAGCAAATCTCCTAAGATTTTGTTCACAACCTCTGTATGCCCATCCGTCTGAGGATGATATGTTGAACTAAAAGACAAACTTTTCCCCAAATTCTTCCATAGATCTGACACGATACTCTTTAGCAAGTTGTGAAGTCTGACGACTTCCTTGAAAAACATATTCGTAATGTGAGTTGCGTCACTGGTTTTCTGGCATGGTATGAAATTCTCCATCTTGGAAAATATGTCAACTACCACAAATATTGAGTCATATCCTCTTTGTTTTCTTGGCAGCCCCAATATGAAATCCATGTTCACTGCATCCCATGGCCTCTCAGGTATGGGTAATGGCTAGTATAACCCTATGTTCTGCCTTTTTCCTTTTGTGTGCTGACAAATTCTACACCTGTCCACAAATTTATTAATATCCATCCTCATCCTTGGAAAAAAATATGAGCCATTTAACTTTGAGAATGTCTTATCATGATTGAAGTGTCATCCCAATCCTCCACTTTGTTTTTCTTTCAGCAGATTCTCCCTCATGCAGCATTTTGGAATACATAGTTGATTGCCCCTAAACAATAATCCATCCTATATCATGTATTCAATCCATTGGGTTATGTCCCTAAGAACTGGATTTTCAGATGCCTCATATGCTTCCTTAAAATCTGGATCATTCCTGTACATTTCTTTGAGGTTATCAAGACCCAAAGTTTTGACTCTGAATTCCTGCATAAGCAAACATTTCCTACTCAAAGCATCAACAACTTTGTTAGTATTCCCATAAATATGCTTAATTACAAAAGTGAAATTTTGCATGAATTCAACCCATTTAGCATGTTTTTGGTTCAACTTCTCCTGTTGACTCACAAATTCTAAAGCATGATTATCATTGTACACAACAAACTCTTTAGGAATCAAATAATGTCTCCATTTCTTCAGCGCTTGTATGACCTCATAGAATTCATTGTCATATGTGGAGTACTTAAATTTCACTTCATTCAATTTTTCACTGAAGTATGCGATCAATCTATCATCTTGGCTCAAGACTGCTCCTATTGTAAATCCACTCACGTCACACTTGACCTGAAATATCTTGTTGAAATCTAGCAAAACCAGAATTGGTTGCTCAGTGATCCTCTTCTTCAACAGATTGAAACTCTTCTCTGGTTCTTCTGTCCAATTAAAAGATTTGTGTCTTTTCTTCACTTTATCCATCATTGGTGCACTAATTCCACTAAAATTTTGAATGAATTTCTTATAGAAACTTGCCAAACCATGGAATCTTTGAACTTCAAATACATTCTTTGGCGATGGCCAATTCTTAATTGCATCTACCTTTTCCGGATCCATCTTCAACACATTTGCGGAGATAACAAAACCCAAATAAATGAGTTATGTCCTCATAAATGATGATTTCTTCATGTTTATCAGCAATTTCTCTTCCTGTAACCTCCCCATCACTGCAACTAAATGATTTAAGTTTTCTGCTTCTGTCTTCCTGAAAATCAATAAATCGTCAAGATATACAATGACGAATTTCCCTATGAAATCCTTCAGGACTTCGTTCATCAATATCATGAAAGTACTGGGTGCATTTGTTAAGAAAAATGGCATAACAAGCCATTCGTATAGCCCCTCATTCGTCTTGAATGTTGTTTTCCATTCATGGCCTTCTCTCATGCAAATTTGATGGTATCCACTTTTCAAATCAATCTTTGAAATGAACTTGCTCCACTCAAGAAATCCATCAAGTCAGCCATCCTTGGCAATGGAAATATATATCTAATGCTAATATTATTGATTTCCCTTGAGTCTGTACACATTCTCCAGCCTCCATCTTTCTTTGGGCTGAGCACTATTGGAACAACACATGGACTCAAGATTTCTCTAGTCAATCCTTTATCCATTAAGTCCTAGACCTGTCTCTTGAATTATTCATTCTCCTGTGGCATCAATCTATACACTTCTTTGTTTGGTAAACTTGATCCAAGTAAAAGATCAATGTGATGGCTTATACTCCTGATCAGTGGCAATGAACAAGGTAGTTCATCCACTACTATATCAACAAAATATTTTAGCAACTTCTGGATTTCCTCTGGTAAATCATTTATCCTTGTACTGGTTAAAACAATTTTAGGCTTTTTGACCACAATAAATTGTGTGTCTTCCTTATTCTTAAGCTCCTTAAGAATTTACTTCCCACTCATGAGAAGTACAGTGTTGGTCACCTCTAGTTTCACTTCTTTGTCCTTGATCAAAAGCAACATGTGCATCCTCCCATTTTTCTCCAGGGTGTATGTGTTCTTTCTCCCATCATGAATCACATTCTTGTCATATTTCCATGGTCTACCCAGTAATAGATGACAAACATCCATGGGAATGACATCACATAATATGTCATCCTTATATCCTCCTATTTTAAATTCAACTAAACATTGTTTAGTGACATTTACCTGATGTCCCTTTTGTAGCCACAAAACTCTGTATGGGCTTGGATGTACAATAATCTCTAGCTCCATCTTTTCTACCATCTCTGTAGAAATGAGATTGTCTGTGCTACCACTTCCCACGATGACTTTGCATACTATGTCTTTTGTTTTGCAAGTAGTCTGAAATAGATTGTTCCTTTGGGCTGGGTTCTCAGCCTCCTTCTCTGGCATTAAGAGAACTTTCCTCATCATTAAGGATCTTCTGCCCTTAACATCTTCTACCTCAACATTCCATCCTTGAGCTTCGACAATGTGAGTCTCACTGCCTTCTTTCTCTCTGTCTGGACACTCATAGGATTTATACCCAATCTTTCCATAGTCAAAGCATTTCACTTTGCCACCTCTACCTCTTCCTCTTCCTTTCACTTGAGGAAATGTATTTCTATTAGTATACTTCCCTCTCTGTGAACTTCCTCCTCTCTCAGGTTGAGTTTGATGTTTTTCCCTTCTTCTTTAGATTTTTGAGTTCTATCTTGGGCAATTTTTTTGCCTCAGGCTTGACCTCTTCCTTGGCCTCTTTGACCTTGCTTTAGGCGTAGCTTCTCTTCATCTTTCAGAGCCATCTAATAAGAATCTTCTATAGTCCGAAGGGTCATCATGCTCATCTCATATTGAATGTCATATCTAAGACCATTCATGTATCTAGCAACCTTTTCATCATCACTTTCCCGATGACCTGCCCTAATGTTTTTCTTGTAGAACTCTTTAGTGTACTCCTTTACTGACATTAGCTTCTGTCTCAAATTTTTCATCCTCTGAAACATAGTGATTTGATAATCCTTGGGTATGAATTTGGCTTTCATCTTCGCAACCATTATATCCCAGCTCTTGATTTTTTGCTTTCCTTTGCAGCATCTGTCAACCTGCAGTTCATCCCACCATAAAGTTGCATGACTTCTAAGTCTAGTGACGACATGTTTGACCTTCTTGTCTTCCTCAACATCCTCATAGTTGAAGTATTTATCCAGAGTTCTAATCCAATCTAGAAGCTCTTCAACATATAGGTTTCCCTCATACATGGGAATCTCCATCTTTTCCCTGGCACCTATACTTGCAACAGCCCTGAATAGGCATTCGTCTACAACATCTTCGACTGTGACTTCCTCTCCTTAATTTCCATCTTAATTTTCACTTTCAGCTTCACTGAAATCCCTAGCATCAACTTTGTTCCTCTGTGTTGTCTCCATGGAATATAGCCTAGCATGTAACTCTTGCATTTCCCTCTCCACTGCTAGATCAGGCATTGCCACTGGCCTGTCTCTTCTTCTAGGTGACATGGTTGTAAAATGTTCCTCTGTTCTCTACTACAAAAATAAAAGAACTCTTTCTAGGCTCTGATATGACACTGGTGCATACCCCCGGACCCTCAGGCCAAGGTCTGCATAGGATCATTCCCAATCTACCCTCCTGAGTCTGATTGACTCTTCGATTCCTCCACAGGAAACCCACACACACAGTGTTTTCCACAGGTCCTTATGAGTGTTCCCATGTGATCAAATGCAAGGCATCACCCAAATCCCCTTGACCATAATAAATTCATGCCCTTCACTAATTCAAGACTTCGGCTTTCATGATATCGTGATTTCCAATGTCGAGTTTCCGGCTCCTTAACCCGTCGAAACCTGAAATGCTGAAACCCGAAATGTCTAGACGTGTGCTCCTCCACGCCTATATTGCGTTCTGCAACTTCAGGAATTCCAGAGAAAGGAACCCTGATCCGTTGTCTTCTAACGTGTCGAAATGTTGAATCCTGATGTGTTCAACAAGGTTGGCCTCCAACGAAATTTTTCATCGATTCATAGTTTCGGACTTCATGACTTCGCAAATCCTGATGCAAGGTTCATGGCTCTTCAACCTCCAAAACCCCAAAATGGTCAACGGTTATTAACACTACCTAGAAATGAATATGTTCCACCTATCTCCT
This sequence comes from Picea glauca, assembly GCA_000966675.3. Lineage (NCBI taxonomy): Eukaryota > Viridiplantae > Streptophyta > Pinopsida > Pinales > Pinaceae > Picea > Picea glauca. The sequence goes on along the minus strand of JZKD02S0286444.1, from coordinate 317,019 downwards.
CAAATATCCTCGATCTCTGACATGGATTCCTACCACTTGTCACTCTTCTCGGCTTTCAGAACTTGAACAATACTTCGACTACCATTCCTCTGCCACTTCGAAACCCCAAATTTCAAAATGATCTGACACTCCAAACAGATCATGATCAATGGTCCACGTTGATTCCTGATACCAAAGTGAGGGGTTTTACTTCCCTATCCACCTTGTAGCTTCTCTGGATCTTGTGATCCTCACAACTTCGGGAGTTCTCGTCGGAGAATTCTGACCACTCGTTCCCTCTTGACAACTTCTACAAAATGAACCAATGTTCTTCCACTGCAACTTAACTTCTACAAGACACTTTCAATATCCATCTTCATTTGAGTACTTTCAAAGGTGTTGACCCTCATGAGCCTTCACTTACAACTCAAGTCTCAAAAGGGCTCCTGTGTGCACTCCTTACGACAATCTTTCAAATACCTTCTAAGTATTTGATCCTTCGACTCTGTGTGCCCTTGGAAACAAAAATCCTTCACTCTTTCCCTTAGTTGATAAGTCTTGAGACTTCCAATAGCCTTCTCACTCCTTGCATGGCCTCTGTGCTTCTCCTACACTTCTACTAGAATGAGAACAACAATATCCCTCTTGAGATTTCTGAGATAAAACTTAGAACCCTTGTCAAAGCACACCTTGAGGATGTTTCACTACACCCCTTGCAGGAATTTCTATCAGGATGAGAAACAATTGAAACTCATTCTATTCCTCTCCCAAGCTTCATATAATTAGCATGAAATCATACATTTAGCACAAAACAACAACAAAGGCATAATAGAGAGAATAAAACAACTATAAGCATACCATTCAACATATGTAAAAGGAAAACATCATAACACCGTGAAATCTGAATCAAAGCTTCATATATTAAATCAGATTTCTTATGTACATGGGTTCTTCTCTATAGCTCTCCACTAGATCTCTCTTCTCTTCTATTATGTGAAAATGATACAATAATACAATTATACAATGTTGAGGGTGCCTATATTCGTTTTTCCCTCCTACTCTCTAAATTGTCCAATCTATTGATTCAAACCTACCTACTTTCATTAACTGGGATTAAATTCCTTTTACATTGACAGATGAGAGCGAATCACTCAAGATTTGTTTTACAATCATGCAAGTATGCTCCCCTTAACTACTAAATTAACATCTATTCATTAATTTTTCAAAAATATTTCAAAATTTGAAGAATGTGCGTTGCACTCCAACAACTATCTTTCGCCTTCACACTCGCTTGACTGCTTACGATGCTACTACATCACAACATTAATCACATAGAAAAACAAGATATATGTTGTTCACCCTCTCCATAGGGCTACATCCACAAAACTTTGTTTCTTGATATTATGGAAAAACATACAGTTCTATATGCACTCTTAGCTTTCATATCTCTCTCTCTTTGTCTCCACCCCCTGCGCACCTAGTTGCAGGCTTGATCTTCACACCCAGATGGAGATATTACAACACCAGAGTGCTCTCACACACAACACTTCCCTTACTTACAACAATACCAACTCTCAACCAACAATAACAATAAAAACCAACATCGAACCCACAACAACCCATCCCAGGTCCTCTAGACCTTTATTTATACATTACAATGACTCTTGGAAAACTTTCGGTCGAAAAATAGGTGTCAAAACCCTAAATACCAAAACCCTATGTGTCTAAAACCCTAGGTCCACTTTGACCCACGTTTTCCAGGCTTTGCCATCCTGTCCTTCCATATTTCCCATGAAGTGATCCAAAGAATCCATTGGTGGCTTTTTCCGCTTGCTGAGTTGTCCATGATCCATCCTCCTTGCTAATCTATTCTCCTTGATCTTCTCGTCCAATGACTTTTTTTCCATTACAGCCTCACAGTTCCAAAGTTAGAGAAATCCTCTTGGAACTATTACCATCTCGGTAATTCCACGATATTTCTCCACTCTACTTCAAAACTTAAAGTTATGCGAACTAGGAAGGAAATTCCTTTAAACCAGTAGTATAACAGACCTTAGGTTCACGCCCATGGCCTTAACCAAATTTTGGCTAATAGCAGAGATTGTAGCTAGAGATTTGTCGGATAGTCCATATGACTAGGGTCTAGGAACCTTGCTCTAAGCCAGAAAGGAGCTAGTTCTTGATGGTTTCAGAGCTTTGGGAGCTTGAAGCCTTGGGATGTCAAACTTCACGACTGTCAAAATTACTTGAATGTTAGAATCATGAAATTTTTTCAATCATTGATCTAGGGAGTCTATCGGGGCCCCTTCTCGACCATCCAACCTTCAAGTGGAAGGTGTCACACATGGTACTTCGGCATAATACTTCCTTAGGAAAGCAAAGTTGTAGTTAAGCCAAAACAACTGAACTCCGGAGCCATGAAGTGACTAGGACCATTGATCAGAGGAACCTTTGGGTTCCTTCCTAATCGTCATATTTGGGCTATGGTCAAGCCGATGCTAACCAACCTTGGGAGAAAAGAGGATCCTTAACCACGAAACCTACGAGTGTCGAACTCCAAAAGTAACAAGATTTGTAGGTCGATGGATCTACATGGCCAGATCTCAACTGTTCTAGGTTTTGTGAGCACCCTTTTGTGTGCTAGGTTTATGGTGTGGGAGGTATTTCTCTTGAAGAATATAGAAAAGGATTGGATGGGTTTTATTTATTTTTTGAGAAGGGTTTCCCATGATACTTCTTGTGTACTTGTGCATGGTGTTTTCTTCTTGTGATGTTGGTCACTACAACAAATTGTTTATGGTGTAACTGAAATTTTCTATGGTTCAAGTAAAATAATAAATTTGGAATGAAATTCATGCTTGATCCTATATTAATGAAAACTCAACATGGTATCAGAGCATAGGTCTTAAAGAAACCACTGCACAAGTCTTCAAGGAAAGCGGTCCTCTTTTTGTAGAACCATACAACCCTCCTATGGTTTCCAAAAATTACCTATGACCCTCCTTCTTTCTCAGTTTCTTCCCTTAATCCTTTGAATTTGGTGATAATTTTGGCATAGGAGAGTACAACCTCCTCCAGTGCACCTCCATATACTCTCAGAGTGAAATTATGATCATTATGAATTTTTCTCTGTAGATTGTCTAGGGCTTCACATTTTTCTACAGACTTTTGGCTTTGGGGTTTCTACAACTCATTCAAGGATCTCTTCATCTCACCAATATTCATGTGACTCTCTCAAGTCCTATTTTTGGTAGTCATAAGCCCAAAAAAACCTATGGTTGTTATCCTAGCCTAGCCGTTATGTTTTCTAGCCTAGTTGGCAAGGGTTAGTGAAAAATCTAAAAATATGATGACGAAAACCCTGGTGGAAGATAGGCTTGATGGATCAAGAAACTTCAGTTAAAAATATCAATATGAAAAAAGGTGAAAACATTGTTATGTTATTCATAAATATGTTAGATATCAGAGATCAGCTAAGTCCAAATTGGATAAATCATATGAGCACTCTCAAGTATGCACTTGTATATATTATTTGTATCATTGTCATGAGGGTACCTGGAGGAGGAAGGAACCTTTTTTTCAATCATGTATATAGAGGGATCTTAGTGCACTCAAAAGAAAAACATACTGGAAGCGAGGACTTCAAGTTTGATTGTTTTAATTATCATACCTATAACCTACATTTCTAAATTTTTCTACATTACAAGTAGGTGTTGTAGTTGTGACAACAAATCGTTTTGATTATAGAGATGTACTCATTATTCTCCTTTAGGAGATATTCCTATTTTGTTTCCTTTCATTTGTTTTCTTGTTCCAGGAAGGTTAAAAACAAAGGAAGACGGTTATCCTTCAAATTTCAGATGGAGTCACTTGACTCAAGGGGAGTCAACACTATTTGAGAAGGAGGAAGAATAGAACCATCATTGAGACAACCAAAGAAATGATGCATGATCAGAGTATTCCTATGATTATGTGGGAAGAAGCATGCATGATAGTAGTATATGTTTAGAAAAATATTCCTCACTAGTTTTTGAAGAGCATAAGGAATCCTTCACCGGATTGAAACCCGAGATTGAACACTTCAAGATATTTGGGTGCCCAATGTGTTTTCATGTATCCAAAGAGAAGAGATCCAAGATAGACCCTTCAAGGAGAAAGGGTAAATTTGTGGGATATAATGAATTTTAGAAGGCATATCAGATCTACATCCCTGGTCAGAGACAGATTAAGATAAGAAGATATGTTGTCTTTGAAGAAGATGTATCCTTTCAAAGATCCAGAGAATCTTAGATGGAGATTGACAGTGAGACAATACATTCTCCCCCTTCCACAGTTCATGTAACATCCCTAGCCACCAACAGGCTGGGAAATGCCACTACTCATATTCTTTACTTAGATATAATACCAAAATTGTCACATCCCTAGCCACCAACAGGCCCAACAATGCTACCACTACGGAACATTCACATATAACATGCATTTTAATTGAAATTAAACACATAACACAGAGTTACTGATACCATTCATATTCAAACAAGATTAACAGTAAATCCACATGTAACATAATACATGATAACTTTCAAGCATCACAGTCATGCATAACATATAAATTAAGAACATACTAATACTTATCTTTTCAACTAGAGTAACACCGCCAACTATGTAAAGACCTTGCATGAACCTCCTAGCCATAGACCATGATGCTCATCACACTTGGTAGTGGATCACCCCTGAGTTGGGACTATGATCCACCCAGGGCAAGGGATTCCTAGACTAGGATCAGGTTACATGAAACTGCACAATGAAACCAGAAGGATTCTCCCACGGAGATTACTTACGCCCACTACTCACATAATCTCATTCCCCACATGATTGCTCCACCCAAGAGTATACACCTTCACTATCACATAGTCCATTGGTTGCTTCACCTCCCTCTCAGGGTCTTGACAATAGGTTGAACCAAGAATTCTCTGATCTTCGTAGTTGGTGTTGGACTCAATTTGGGAGAAAAATAATTCCCACCAGACTCTCTCACTTGGAGAGAGTTTCCCACAGGCCTGACAACCTACCTCTTCAACCACAACCAACTCCCTCACCTGGAGAGTGTGTTGCACACAGGCTCAACAAAATGCTTCTTCAACTTCATTCCCACACAAGGAGGACAACCACAAGGCTCAACAAGGAACAAACGGGGGCAACAAGCCATACTCAGCTAAGGAACTGCATGACCGCAACAACCAACAATTATGACACACATGACATAGACAAATATATGACCCTCTGGCTTCATAGACGATGGGGGTCAGTCTGCAATTCTCTTTGGGTTTAGGATGTGTGACTAGAGAACAAAACACAAAGGATGATGATGGAGGTCTCGAGTTCAAGTAGAGGATGGGAGAATGGACGGGACAAACAAACTTCATGTGAGGGTTTCCTTCACTATGTGTGGGTATGTATATGTAGACATAGATTCAAAACCATTCAGATGCCCCAGATCCCAACCAACCTAGGCAGAGGATGACAGAATGAGCGAGCGAACCCCCTAACATGGTTTGAATTCTTCAACTTTAACTGCGTGCACCCAGGTCGACACTTGTCTTCATGGAGCTACATGTGCTCCATCTATTCTACATCCCCTTTCCAGGAACTTAGGAAAACAATCAACATGTCCACCTTAGCCTTCAAGAAATAATAATAAATCATTATCCCATTTAAAGGAAAGTCCCATAGATTATCCCCTAGGACTACACACTTAGCCTCCTCCTTTACCCAACCTTTTGGAATATTAGTACTGTTGGACACACCTACCACACTTAGAGGGGGGGGGGTGAATGAGTGTGGGGCTCTTTTTCCCAAAACTTCCCTCTTGCACAAAAACTCATCAATTAGCATTCAACATTT
>JZKD02S0286444.1:290154-305639 GCA_000966675.3 Picea glauca | reverse complement strand
ACCATTTACATCAATGACATATGATCCAACAATCTCCCAAGTAATCAAACCATTGGCATCAATGACAAACCATTGGCATCAATGACAACATGATCCAACAAGTACCCCATCACTCTTTCTTCATGGTCGGTCTACATGCAATGATGTTTATGTTTTATTGATGACCTGCATAATTACATATACAAAATCAGGCTCTTGGCCTTTAACACCTAGGCTCTCCGGCCTGATCACCAAATAAGAATCCTAGATTATTATAACTCGGCTCATTAGCCTACAAATCATGTTTAGAATACTGTTGGAAGGCCCACATGATTTCATTATTTGAACAAGAAACTAGATTCTCTATGACTTCCTACACCTCATCCTCTAAATATTACTATTTGGGGGTCATTTTTGAATTATAAAGGATGTTTGATTATTCTTTTTATTTTGCGTTTTCATGCTTGATTCATGATTGAAAGCATGAATCAAGACTAATTTCGTATTATATCCATATTCAAAACATGTTTTTAAAGGTTCATTGTGACTTACACCTACTTCATATTTCATTGTTAAATGGTCTTCCATTGGAGTTTAATGGATGTCAATATAATACCCATGTTGGTTTTCTTTTGGACTGTAAGATTATTTGTTTTGAATCCTTTGTAAATCAAATATAATACCAAACATCGAATTGTAAAAATATATCCATTCCAACCCTTTGAAAATCAAATATATCCATTACACAATGTGGGGATTAAATTCACCAAAATCATATCATGTACTTTATTTTGGCTAGTAGAATGAATTAACAATCCTCTCATTTTGAGTTAAGTGTTTGTGTAGTGTGATGTATTCAAAACTTTCATTACCAGGAGTGTTTAAACCCCATAACCAACACCTTCATGTGTATTCTATGATCGCACAGGTTTTCTTCTTATTTTGTTTTCATGGTATCTGCTCATACTTATCCCTTTTACTCCTACCATACAAACCTAGAGTCGTTTTGAGTAGCCCCTACTGCATTGTGGCACCTATGAAGCAAATCCAACCAAATGACTCTGATTTTTCTATTTTTTAAAACCCTGTAATTGCATGCCAGAGACACAATTTTGCGGTAACATTTATGAGAAAAACATTACGAATTAGACAAAACCCTTTAAAATGCATTCAAAAAATGGGGTCATTTACCTTCATCACGAGCATATTCTTTAGAAATGATACATTTTCATAGATACAACTCACTCTTTGGAGGGAAAAATATCATAATTTCTTTACAATTGAGGTAAGTGTTTTTGCTTGTTTTGCTCAGAGATCCAAGCTTGTTATTGGTTTTGTTGGGTTCCAAGTTATATATTCCCTTCCTATTTTTATGAGAATGCAGTAGAATTTTCCCCTCCATCTCAATAAAAATTCCAACTCTTGCATGTCTAACCCTATTGTCGAAAAGCTATGTTTTCATCCACAAAATTACTATACTAGCACAGATCTACTCTTTGTTGCAGTTCAAAACCCATTGGGAGAAAGCCACTATCTGATTTCATGTTCAAAAAATCATGGGAAGAAGTCTTAGATCTATTAAAGGATAAAAACCCTCCTATTAATGAGTATGATCATGATTTCATTAACAAATCAATAATTCAGTTTTAATTTGGCAAACAAGAGGATTAAGTAGGTTGGATAATACGCAACCAATTTCATTATTTTAAATTCAGATTTATTAAGTGTCTCCTTCGCAGATTGTTGGAATAGTAAATGGTTTTTTTTTTTTTTTGATTATGTTTTAAAAAATAAAAGATTTCATTTTCATTTTTCGTTATTTTTTTTTTACTATTTTAGACTAGCTACAAGAACCTCTAGCTTATGTTTTTCTAAAAATTAGTTTGAAGCCAAGTCAATTTCTCATATAAAATTTAGGAATTGTTAGTTAATAAAATATTTGACTTTCTTATTTTTTTTTTTTTTCCAGGGTAGGGTCTATATGATTCTTATCTTATGGGATGGAGCATGCTGGACTTAGTTGATTAGCTATTTCCTTTTTTTTTATTTTGTAAATAGGAGAGAACTTTCATAAATTTTGAAGATACAGTTTAATCATGACTGTCTCTAGGCCCTCTATATTTGTGATTTTTAGATCTTTTTGAGATCCGATCCTGTCTTAAAAGATAGAAATTTTAGTTATCATAAACTCTTTAAATACTCTATATTTTGTAAAGGGAATCATCTTGGTTGAGGGAAAGAGATGGACGAGTGATTCCAAGACTTAATGGAACAACATATATGCATTTTGACTTTAGCCTTTTGTTAATGATGTTTTCATTTACGTTTTATCAATCCTAATACATTAATAGGTCTGATAGTTTTAGACTTAATGATCTATTATGTGCAATATGTTTATTTTATAAATACCACCTATAACTTGCTTCTCAAAATATACATGCTGTGATCATATCTTCAATTAAAATGATAGTATTTATCTTTAAATTTGAATTGAATAATGAAATCCATAGATTACTTTCAGATTTATCTTGTTGTAATCATGTGCAATTATGAGTAGGGGTGATTTTAGTGGCTAAATTTCTCTCATGGGATAATTTTCCATGGTTTTTCAAAAAATGAGATTCGCTATTTTAAAAATGACTCACCCAAATTCTATAGGATAAAATTATTTTACCTTAAAAATCGCCAAAAGATTATAAAAACTATATAAAATACTTATAAATTTGAATATTTTTACAAAAATATCACCAAAACTTTATAGTTGACATATGAAGGATTAGTAAGATTCACCAAGGTTTATACATTTTTAAATAAATTTCCATTCTTAAAATCATCCCTGATTATGAGATCACAAGTTTATGTTTGTGGTTCCTCTTCTGTCATTAAAACCTAAGCTGCTAATACAGGTTTTGAATTTATTTAGAACAATCACAAGGTTCATTGTAGATTTCTCTCTTGGACATGGTAGTTGGATGTTCTCTACTCATGCAGTTTCTTGGATACACCTCACTAACTCACTAACAGGTTATCTCCTTTATATTTTTCTATCATTTACATATTAGTGAAACTAGAACGTATGGTTCAACATTTGACTACCCATATTTTTATGTTTCATATTATATTTAATACAAGAATTTGGTAGATTTATAATTGAAAACAAAATAGAGTTTTAAATGTTCTTTCTTTATCTACTTCTCAACAAAAATAACTTTCGCATTGGATTTCATAAGTTTCGATTAAAACTTGCAATTTGTAAATGATGTATATAAGTGATGTTAGCATATTTTATACTTAAAATACCTACAATAGTTATGTTATAATATATGTATATAAATAATTTATAGTATTAGAAATTAATTAGTTATTTCTTTATTTTATTTTATTTTCATTTAGGATTTTAGATTGGCTAACGGAGCCATTAAACCCATTAGAACAAGTTACACCAAACGGTTTGGGTTATTTAGATAACCTCAGACCAGAATCGTTCTTCTAGTTGACAGATGGTTATTTTTGGCCATCAACAAATGGCGCTAGAAGGAGGGCTAGACTGACAAGATGGCCTTGTAGGAGATTTTATTTCAAATTTATTTAATTTTCCCATGGCTCCCCAAATCACTACAATGGAACATGCTTTCCACTTATCACTACCAGTTATTCCCAACAAGACAACTAATCTCTTTTCAGAACCCACCTTTGATGGTGAAGCGAACACATCTGTAGTGGATCATATTTCTAAATTTTTTTATAAATATTTAATACATAAGATCATCGATCCTAATGTCACATGTAGATTGCTTGCCCTCACTTTCCGAGGTCGGGTTAAATGTTGGTTTGATTCTTTTCGGGCTAATTCTATTCATTCTTTCTCTGAGTTTGTAATTGATTTTTTATGAGATTTTAACAACTATGATTACGATGAATTAAGTGGATAATTAAGTTTCTTAACGAAAGAAAATGGTGAATCATTCAATGATTTTGAAATTAACTTCATTCATGTTTGTACTAGATTCCCTTTGAAATAAATGTCGCTTATTAATGAATGGTTTGAATATCTCATTTCTCTCTCAGACAAGAAAGATCAATTAGTTGTTAACCAATATGAATTGAGCACTAACACTCAATCTCAATATGATTCAAATTTTGATGTTGATCTTGAAGATTTTGAATCACCACAATTTTTGTCAACTTCTTTCATTTTGGAAAATCATGAGCAACATCATATTTTACAAAATGCAATTGTCACCTCTAATCATTCTTTGTCAACGATGTCTCATCCTGTCGAAGAAGGAACATTGACTTTAAAAGACAAAAGTTGTCACACTCTCATAGGTTTTATAATTGTTTCTAAAGTAAAAGAGGCCAAGTGTAAAGTCAATAAGCATGTAGACGTTAAATTTTCCCCTAATTTAGTTAAACAAATTCTTGATCAATCAATAGGAGACAAAATCATCAGTCAGACTATTAATCAATCTTCTATCTCTAGTGATTTTCCCTTAGTTTTTCCCCTACATAATGAACCAAATTGTCTCTTAAAAATGATCTTGTATCCTTTGAAAAAGAATATAACATAGGTTGATTAGTTTATACAAGGAGAGGGGACAAAACTAGATTTCGAAATGCTTATACCTATCATTTCAAGAGATGCATTTCTTCTCCTCAATTCTTCTACATATTATTCCTTGTACCCTGATATTTTTTATCCTAATGTTGTGTGATTACATGTTCCATATTACCTTGGAGATAATTCCACATTATATAATCAAGTACAAATAGATTACCGAATAGAATATAAAGAGGGAAATAATTCTGCCCATGAACATATTAATTTTTCTTCTCATCAATTAACTGTGGGTAAATCAAGAAATGATTTGAAAGAGTCCAAAATTTCATCGTCCATTGATTCATCTCAATTTCTATTTCGAGAAGGATCTAAATTTTTCCATAATAATTATGAGGTTGGAAAATATAATCGGCCAAATATTACTACCAATGATGATTATTCAAAAATATTGGTCGTTCCATCTATTTCACCTCAAATAGTTATCCTTGAAATATATAATCTCAATGGAAAGTTTCAAGAGAATTAAATACTTATTTTTTTATCGAGAATCATGATAAGTTCTCGCCATATTGATCCAACCTTTTTACAAGATTCTTTCCTTGATATTCTAATACTTTATTCTCATTAGGAATATATGTCACATGTGAATTATTTAAAACAATCCCATGTCAATAATTGCATGTATCATGATAGGATTGTAGATTGGTTGGAGTGTTCATATCTCACAAAGTTTCTAGGGAATGGTAATATTATCTTCACTTTATTTAGAGATCAAGGAGGTAACTTTTACACACTCATTTTATATCCTTTAGATGGAGAAAATATGGAACGAAAGGAAAAATTTCGGGAGGATGGGGCACTTCGGTCTAGTTCGATGGTTATGTTAGGTCCCCATAACTCTCACAAGCTTCATAATCTCATTTTTTCATATTTTTGTAACCCATATAATGACGGCTCGAGGATTCATACAACAAGAATATTCAAGGGGTGGTAAGATCATGCTTGCCTTTTTTTTAAATGATGATCATGAAGGTGAGTATGATATATTTTTGTCATTTTTTGATATACTACCATTCTTGATAGTAATATTTGATTTTGTTTCTACTGTAGGATTGGAGTTACTCCGATGGCTACATTGGAAGCATGACTTCACATAGAATTTTGATTTGTTTAGTAGTTAGAGTAAGTGTAGGAGTAGGTTTTCTTTTATCTTTATTTATCACTATTTCTCTTTGTAATAATGCAGTCATGAAAACAAGTGGGCGCACAAAGAGAACCATAATATGACTGTTTTCAGGGAAGTCTTCTTGATCCTTTTCTCTCTTCTTTTCATTGAATATTTCTTTTCAAAGCCACGGTATTATTATGAAAATTTTAATGGAAAGTAAAGAGATAAATAAATATGAATTGTAAATTCAACCTTGACCCAAGTTACCATGAGTAGGATTGCATTCACATCAATGACGATTATTCTATTTTCTTTTAGTCTCTCAATAGATATTTCATGTGATGTTTTCAGATCCACCCTCTTGTAAATATTTTTAATTTTCTTTTTCATTTTTTTTTTTTNGGTTTGTTTCTAAAAAATTATGTTTGGGTCACCATTTAGTTCATGAAAGGATACCATAAATCTCATCATAAAGCAACATTCGAGGTCATTTCAAAGAATTAATGTTGTAATTGCTAAAACTCAGACTAGAAAAATAAACTTTCTGTTCAAAATAGTCTTCCTAGATTCACTTTATAATCATGAGAGGATACGATCATCATTAAAACTCTTGAGGATGTCCTTGTTTTTAAGAAAAAAAATCAAGTATTCCTTCCCATCCTTGAAAATTTTTTCTTATCAAAAAACTAAGTTCAGATCATGATGAAGGTCGTAGAATGAGAAATTAAGTTGGAAAATATAAATTTGTTCGAAGTCTGAAATTTTCATCATCACCCCGCTCTCCTAGAGATCATAAAGTTTATGTCAAATTGTAAATAACTTCTAGAGAGATGAAAGCACTGTAAAGTGTGGGAAGTGTCTATAAACTCGTTGGGATACTGAAAAAGTCTGTTGGCAGTGGGTAAATGAATGCATGATTCCAGGGAAACTTCGCGGGGGTACTGAACAAGCCTTCTAGTAGCGAAGCAATGTCGGGTTCAAGAGAATTATCAGGTATAACTTTTTGGTATTAATCAGAAAGTGTCATTCATCTTGAATTGATATTTATTGGATAGGTTAGAGGTGTCAGAGTGGGTTAATTGACATCCTTGTCGAAGCTATGGATGCATGTTGCTAGCAGTGGCCTTGTCAATAGTATTAGAGTAATTTGCCTAAACGTCATCTCACTCGTAATTAAAACGTGTCATCGGTTTTCATTTGGACAGAAACACATCTGACACTAGACTATGTGATTTTGATTTTGATTGAGATGCTTGACCTGCTATCATTTGTTCTTTAATTTATCAATCATCCTTATTTTTCTTAATGTGAACTCTCTGGTGATGCAGAGATAACTACTTCTCTCAGTAAGTTGTCATTGTTGGCATCCCCACATGATTTCATTATTTGAACAAGAAACTACAGTTTATGTGGCTGCCTACACCTCATCCTCTAAATATTACTATTTGGGGGTTAGTTTTGAATTATAAAATATGTTTGATTATTCTTTTTATTTTGCGTTTTCATGCTTCATTCATGACTAAAAGCATGAATCAAGCTTGATTTCATAATATATCAGTATTCAAAACATGTTTTTAAAGGTTCATTGTGACTTACACATGCTTCATATTTCATACTTAAATGGTCTTCCTTTGGAGTTTATCAAATGCCAATATAATACCCATGTTGATTTGCTTTTGGACTATAATCTTATTTTTTTGAATCCTTTGTAAATCAACTATAATACCAAACATCGAATCACATTTTAATTGTAAAAATATATCCATTCCAACCCTTTGCAAATCAAATATATCCATTACATGATGTGGGGATTAAATGCACCAAAATCATATCATGTACTTTCTTTTGGCTGGCAGAATGAATTAACAAGCCTCTCATTTCAATTTAAGGGTTTGTGTAGTGTGATGTATTCATAAATTTCATTACCAGGAGTGTTCAAACCCCATAACCGAGACCTTCATGTGTATGCTATGATCACATAGGTTTTCTGCTTATTTTGTTTTCATGGTATAGGCTCAAACTTATCCCTTTTACTCCTACCATCCAAACCTAGAGTTGTTTTGAGTCACCCCTATTGCATTATGGCACCTATGAAGTGAATCCAACCAAATGAATCTGACTTTTCTGTTTTTTTAAACCCCGTAATTGCATGCCAGAAACACGTTTTTGCAGGAGCATTTCTGAGAAAACCATTACGAATAAGAAAAACCCTTTAAAACCCATTCCAGAAATGGTGTCATTTACCTTTGTCATGGGAAGATTCTTCAGAAATAATATAGTTTTAGAGATACAACTCGCTCTTTGGAGGGAAAAATCTCATAATTTCTTTGTGGCTGAGGTAAGCGTTTTTGTATGTTTTGCTCAGAGATCCAAGCTTGTTATTGGTTTTGTTGGGTTCCAAGTTATATATTCCCTTCCTCTGTTTATGAGAATGCAGTAGAATTTTCCCCTCCATCTCAATAAAAATTCCAACTCTTGCATGTCTAACCCTACTGTCAAAAAACTATGTGTTCATCCACAAAAAGACTATGCTATCACAGATCTACTCTCTGTTGCAGTTCGAAACCCATTGGGAGAAAGCCATAATATGATTTCATGTTCAGAAAATCATGGGAGGAAGTCTTAGATTTATTAAAAGATAAAAACCCTCCTATTAATGAGCATGATCAAGGTTTCATTAACAAATCAATAATTCGGTTTTAATTTGGCAAACAAGAGGATTAAGCAGGCTGGAAATACTCAACCAATTTCTTTATTTTAAATTCGTATTTATTAGGTGTCTCTTTGGCAGATTGCTGGAATAGTAAATGTTTATTTATTTATTATTATTATGTTTTAAAATATAAAAGATTTCATGTTCATTTTTTGTTAATTTTTCTTTTTACTATTTTAGACTAGCTACAAAAACCTGTAGCTTATCTTTTTCTAAAAATTAGTTTGAAGCCAAGTCAATTTCTCATATTAATTTAGGAATTGTTAGTTAATAAAATATTTGACTTGCTCATTTCATTTTTTTTTTCAGGATAGGGTGTATCTGATGTTGATCTTATGGGATGGAGCATGCTGGACTTAGTTGATTAGCTATCTCCTTTTTGCTTATTTTGTAAATGGGAGAGAATTTTCATAAATTTTGAAGATATAGTTTGATCATGAGTGGCTCTAGGCCCCCTATATTTGTAATGTTTAGGTATTTTTGAGATCTGATCCTATCTTAGAAGATAGGAAGTTTAGTTATCGTAAACTCTTTAAATACTCTATATTTTGTAAATGGAATCATCTTGGCTGAGGGCAAGATATGGACGAGTGATTCCAAGACTTAATGGAATAACATAGATGCATTTTGGATTTATCCTTTTGTTAATGTTGTTTTCATTTACATTTTTTCAATACTAATACATTAATAGGTATGATAGCTTTAGACTTAATGATCTATTATGTGCAGGATGTTTATATTATAAATACCATCTATAACTTTATTCTCAAAATTTACATGCTCTGATCATATCTTCAATTAGAATGATAGGATTTATCTTTGAATTTGAATTGAATAATGAAATGCATAGATTACTTTCATATTTATCTTGTTGTAATCATGTGCAATTATGAGATCAGAGGTTTATGTTTGTGCTTCCTCTTCTATCATTAAAACCTAAGCTACTAATACATGTTTTGAATTTATTTAGAATAGACACAAGGTTCATTGCATATTTCTCTCTTGGACATGGTAGTTGGATTTTCTCCACTCATGTAGTTGCTTGGATACACCTCACTAACTCACTAACAGGTTAGCTCCTTTATATTTTTCTGTCATTTACATATTAGTGAAACTAGAACGTATGGTTCATCTTTTGACTACCCACACGTTTATGTTTCATAGTATATTTAATACAAGAATTTGGTAGATTTATAATTGAAAAAAAAAAGAGTTTTAAATGTGCTTTATTTATCTATTTCTCAACATAAATAAATTTCACATTCGATTTTGTAAGGTTCGATTTAAACTTGCAATTTGTAAATGATGTATATAAGTGATGTTAGCATATTTTCTACTTAAAATACCTATAATAGTTATGTTATAACATATGTTTATATATAATTTATAGTATTAAAAATTAATTAATTAATTAATTAATTAATTTTGTTTTCATTTATGATTTTAGATTGGCTAACGGAGCCATTAAACCCATCAGAATGAGTTACACTAAACGGCTTGGGTTATTTATAACTGGACTCATCCTAGTTAACAGACGATCATTTTCTCTCGCCAACAAATACATAATATAACTGGACTCATCCTTGGGGATATTACAATCCCCTCCCCTTATTTTTTCACTGTCCTTTGTGCAAGTTTTACACAACACCAGCAAGATTTTTTTTCAAAATATTCAAAAAGATGTTGGTATTCTATCTACATAACATCCTCAGGTTCCCATGTCATATCCTTAGGACTGTAAAAGCTCCATTGGTCATTTACAATCCCTATGGCTCAATTCCGGATTTTCTTGCCTTTCGGGTACAATATGCACACATGATGCACTTGCAAGACGCCTTCTTTCTCCACCTGAATCACATTCAAATCAATAACATGATTAACATCAGGTATATATTTATTAAGCAATGAAACATGAAACACATTATATACAGTCATGGATGCAGGTAATGCAAGCATATATGCAATGCATATATATGTATATACAAGAAATTCTAATAACATTATAACCTATATACAAGATACACAACATACAATAAATAGAGAATTGTACGTATCTTTTGATTGAGAAGACCTTCCACATCAACATGGTCTAGACCAAGGTACCAAACCTCAAAAGTACTCCAACCAACGTTCTCTCCTTCCCCACATGCCTGTCCTACACCAAGAGTTTACACCTTCACTGTGACACAATCCATCAGTTGTTACACCTCACTTTCCTTGAGCTTCAACAACAGGTCGGCTTAGGAAGTCTCAGAGCAACGTGGCTCCCCGAAGTTCCAACTTCCCTCAAAGATTTCCAATCAACATCTTCCCCGAGCTACTCTTTGTATTCAAAATTCTAAATTTAATGAACATCATCTCATCTGCATCACACACATGCAATTTTCATGAGAAAACATAAAAGAAATCATTTTAGGAACTCCAATTAGCACAAAAGGCAATTCAACTTTTTCCCCAAATCATGAAATTCTATTTCATAATTCATATTGGTTGTTTCCATATCAATATATCATCCTTCCTTGTGGTTTTCCACAAGCACCAAACGACATATCATTTTCTTGTAAGGCTTCATCTTCCATACTGCTAACAATTGTTAGTATTTCCTGTACATTATAATTTAATTGCAATATGTAAAGAACCATATGCAGTGAATTTAGAATTGTCTGCATATATAAATTCAATCACAATTACCCAACAATTAAATAAAATAGAATGACTCAACATTCTATGCATATGCATGTTCACAGTAATATCTGTAAGTTCATTACCTTTTTTTCTAAACAAGAAAATTTCTTGTAGTCAATGCTCATGTGACTACTTGACTTGCAACTTTCCTATTGCAATGTCTAACACCTCCCTGAAATGTCCTCAACTTCATGAGTTAATAACATTTCAATTGTTAGTAACAATTATTTCCATGCAATAATATATATGAATGTACTTACAAAACTCATTCAACCATTGCATTTAGTACACAATTCTATCTCTTACCATGCATGAGTGCAATTCTCAGTGCATACTTATTCCTTGCATTAAATTACATAATGTTCTTCATCTCAGTCATGTATATCACCTTCCATAAGTTGGAATTATGGCCAATGTGTTGACACATTCTCCACACACTTCCTATTGTCTTCCCAATTAATTGGTTGCCTTCATTTTCAACCCAAACACCACACCAAGAATATAATTATGTGGTGTTCATTAGTGTTAGCAAAAAGATTGCAGTCCAAGTTTTATTTAAAGGTATGAATCTTTTAGTACCTGTGTGGCTCATATCCTTTCCATATCCATACCTTTCCATATCCAACCATGTCCTGGTATCATACATGACTAGCTTACTGTCATTCATTCCTATAACAAGTTCTTATCTTTTAATTCTTTGGTTACTACCCCATAACCAAATTAACATGGCATTCTACTATGTCAGTGTGTGCATTCAAAAGATAAAAATCTTTGAATTAATACATGCCTCTATCCTTTACCGCATCCCATGGTATGAACTCAATAATATAATCATATGATTTTATACAATAACTTTGGCTGAGGAAATTCTTACCTAAATTTCCTTTCAACAATTATGCAAAAAGAGTAATAAAAAACTCATACTTGCATAATTGTCATTAATAAATTTTATACTACCTGAATGTCTGGTGGAAGTAGAATCTTTCATGCTTCTTTTATCAAACTTATAACCAACACTTCATCTCTTTGTTGCTTCCCTCCTTATGCAACAACATCACCAACAACAATTGCAAACATGAAAGCATTCTTTCCTCTAGCTGACCCAACAAGCCATAACATACTTTCTACCACAAAAATTGCAACAACTTCTTCCCCATGTGAAAATTTTCCTTGTTGAACCAAGAAGTATTTAATTCTTCCCAGATTCATTAATTTTCTTGTGCTCTCATTGTAGTCACTATACATGACTATTTATTCCCTGAGCACTTTTGACGTAGTGCCCCTACCTCAGTGGGGTAGGCTGATCTCCTGTTAAGAACCTGAATAGATATACAAATATAATCACCACAAATACTAAATACATAATAGATTCACAAAGCAATAAAGAAGAAACCACACTTTATTATTACCAAACCCTTGAGGTAGGGCAACACCATTCAATGGATCCTATTATGGAAGGGATCCTCTCCTATTCACTTGCCTCTTCGAGGGGGCATCCTCCTAATGAGCTTCAACTCCAAATACAATACTTCTCTTCATGTCTCATTACATCGCTTGAATCCCTTTATATAGTGCTACCATCACCTAAGAACATTCTAGAGGAGGAATATTCTAGAAGTAGAACCTTCTAAGAAGTCCTCTTATATTTATTATATCTAATTACCCATTTATTATATCTAACTACCATAGTGGGCCTTATTTAATAATATAGTGGACCTAGTCCACCTTACATTGAATTACCTCTACTATTATCACTATGGGCCCTCTGGGGACCCCCACTACCTCTCTAGCTACCTTACATTTCATCCCCCTTATGAAAGCATTGTCCTCAATGCTTGATGTACAACCATATACGAGGGTCCCATGGATAATTGTGGACCATAATGTTGAAGAAGACTGAAGAACCAAGGTCCCATGTTGAAGTAGTCCAACCACCATTGTAAGCCTGGGTCCCATGTCCAAGTGCTCATGTGAAATCCTCGTGGAATATTTTGGAACCCAATAACCAACTCCAAATGATGCTCCAAAGACTGACACCTATCATGTGGATCCAAATAAGAAGATCCATCCACACAATGGAAAACGGTCATAGAAAAATCTGAAAGGAATAATACTACTGTAGAGTATGCAGGATGAACACTAGTAATAATCATTGGCTCTCTATTTGTCACATTGATTCTCTATACATAAGGTGGATTAGAGTCATCAAATAAAATATGAAAGTGGTTGTCATCCCAGAAATGACAACTATCCATATACCAATCATCACAATTAGATTCAAAATCATACCAAGCATATATTTCTTGATTATATTCATCCATGAGGCCCTCCATAAGAAATATCTCTTTCATGTTATTCAATGAATATTGAATACTACAAAAACTATCATTAACTCTGTCTGTGAGGTCGTCTGTGAGGACATGTACAAATGCATACAATCTGTCATCCAATGTGTGAAACAATTGGGCTTTGAATGATTCAAGAATTTATTTCAGGGTTTGAGAGGAAATAGCCATCTAAGCACCCTATGAACTCTTCGGTCCTATAGCTGCATGAAAAAACCCAAAAAATAGACCCAATAAGTTTCGACAGAAAATCGCGGCTTTTTCTAGAAAAACCCTAAAACACTGTTGAAGTTAAAATGCTCATAAATTCACTTCCTGGACTCCGTTTGGGCTGATTTGTTTTTTGAAATTGGGTGAAATTGTGAGAGAAACTCATATCTATAATTTATTTGGGCAAATTCGGTCTCCAAATGCTACAGAAATAAAATAAAAAATTATCACCGTTGTCCGCAGAAAAAATCCTGAAAAATTTGCAGATTTTAAAACTTCAATATCTTGACTTCCCGGACTCCGTTTCGGACGATTTTTTTTTTCAAATTGGGCGTTTTTATGAGAGAAAATCAGATATACAACCATTTTCTGCAAATTTTGCACATAAATATACCAAAAAAATTGATAATGTCGCGACCCTCTTTTTTCTGCTCCGAAAAAAAAAATCTGCAAAAATAAAAAATATTTGCCCACAATGTCTGCTCAACGAAAGTGCTATGATACCACTTGTTAAGAACCTGAATAGATCTAAAAATATAATCACCACAACTAATGAATACACAATATATCCACAAAGAAATAAAAAATAAACCACACTTTATTATTACCAAACCCTTGAGGTAGGGCAACACCATACAATGGATCCTATTATGGAAGGAATCATCTCCTGTTCACTTGCCTCTTCAAGGGGGCATCCTCCTAATGAGCTTCAACTCCAAATAAAATAATTCTCTTCATGTCTTATTGATCCAGGTGGATATTGGTGGCCACCCACCTTCTCTAACTAGCCCAAAATATGTTTCTGACAATTTTGGTAATTTACTATTTTTAGCAGTTTTTAACTTCCAGGGCCATTTTGAGGCCCTAAACGATGTTTTTTTAGAAAATGGGGAGCAACATGGATCGTATATCAATATTTCTCACCCAAACGTTGTATTTCTCGGACATATCTTTCCAACGAGCTATCATACGCCTAAAACGTAGATCGCATGCAAAAGTTACGACCCCGGGAAGTTGATGCACCAACTTACCCAAACGGGGCCCACATGACTTTTGGCGCTTCATCTCCTAGGGTTAGGTTTTTGGATGTCTATGACTTTTGGCATTCTCATCTATTGTAAAAAGGCCTCTAGAGCCTCATTGTAATCATCTTCTTATGAATGCGAGTAGCCGTCACATCTCTTCTCAGTGATAAGCTACCACCATTCTAACGAGTCTTTCACTCTGTATTTTACAGTCTCTGTACATTTATTTCATTAATAGAAATCGTGTATTACTGTATATTTGTGTTTATGGTTGCATCTCTGATACATTTCTATTATATTATTGAATATCTGTGATATCTCTCTACATTTATTTATTATATCTCCGATCTCATTTCATGTCGAAAATAATCTAGATCAGTGGTATCAGAGCAGGCTGCCATTGATCGTTTTTAGTGCATGTCCCCGATGAGGTCCGAGTATAGAAATTTGGGTCTCGAGCTTGTCTCTCTTGAGGAAAATCACTCTCGCACACCCAAGAAACCCTCAATGGCGGAAGAAAAGAAAAATGATGGAGCAGGCAATCCTATCAGTCTGTTGCTTGAGCAAGCTCTCACGCGACAGAGGGACGAAATGATGGAGAATTTTTTCCACATCCTTCAACGCCTACCGATAGCATCAGGCGCATCTTCATCAAGCGACCACTTTGGAGGCACCTCACCTTTTAAGGTACAGTTTAATTTTGATATTCCTGTATTTGAAGGTCAAATAGATGCAGATGCCCTAGATAAATGGTTAAATCTGCTAGAAGGTTATTTCTCTGTTCATAATTTTTTCGACA
>JZKD02S0286444.1:265490-283409 GCA_000966675.3 Picea glauca | reverse complement strand
GCTCATTTACAGCAAGACCTGGGAGGAACACCTTCGACATGTGGACCAAATCCTTTCAATCATGGAAGAACAATCACTATACACTAAGGAATCCAAGTGTGAGTTTGGAATGACAGAAGTTCTTTACTTGGGACACATCATAGGGGCAAAAGGGGTACAAGTAAACCAAGAGAAAATAATATCCATTAGGGAATGGCCTACCTCAAAAACACTCACAGAACTGAGGGGATTCCTGGGCCTATGCACATACTATAGGAAATTTGTCAAAGGGTTTTCTCAATTGTGCGCACCCTTGACTGACCTGACCAAAAATGGGTCCTTCAAATGGAATGATGAGGCCCAAGTCACGATGGAGAAACTGAAAGAGGTCATGAGCACCTGCCCAGTTCTAGCTCTTCCTGATTTCAGCATACCCTTCACTTTGGAGTGTGATGCCTCAGGGGAAGGTATAGGGGCCATGTTGATGCACAACAGGCACCCCCTTGCTTATGAAAGTCAGAAACTCAAGGGTCCTAAACTACTTTACATCATTTATGAAAAAGAAATGCTGGCTATCATGCATGCACTAGCCAAATTCAGGCAATATTTGGTAGGTGCAAGGTTTGTGGTCAAATCATACCACAATAGTCTTAAATATCTATTGGAGCAGAAGGATTTGAATGGAAGACAACAAAAATGGGTAAGAAAAATACAAGCCTACGAATTTGACATTGAATTCGTCAAGGAAAAGAACAACGCAGTGGCTGATGCATTATCCAGATGGCCATCCATTTTTTCCATGTCCAGTATGTCAGTCGACTGGAAGGAACACTTGATAGTGTAATATGCAAAGGATCAATTCGCTTGTCAATTGTTGGATGGGAAAATACAGGATGACAATTTCAGGGTCATAAATGACCTCATCTATTACAAAGGTCAGATCTTTTTAGTTCCTAGATCAACTCTCAAAGCTAAGATCCTGCATGCATGTCATAACTCACCATTAGCGGGGCATCATGGCATCAGTAATACATACAGGCATGTGAGAGAAAGGTTTGCATGGAAAGGCCTCAAGGAAGATGTGATGAAGCATGTCAAAGAATGCACTACATGCCAAGAAAACAAGGATGAGCACACACACCCTGCAGGACTGTTGCAGCCCTTACCTATTGCAGAGCACAAGTGGGAAAGTATATCCATGGATTTCATCACTGGGTTGCCCAGAGCACAGGGGAAAGATTGCATTTTCATGGTGGTAGACAGGTTGACGAAGTTTGTACATTTTTTTCCCATAGCCACAGACTTCAATGCAACACAGGTTGCCGAATTATTTTTCAGAGAGGTGTTCAGACTACACGGCCTACCCAAAACCATCATCAGCGACAGGGACAACAGATTCATGAGTACGTTCTGGTAGGAGTTGTTTAGGTTAGTGGGTATGGAATTGACTCCTAGTACTAGCTATCACCCTCAGATGGATGGTCAGACTGAGATAGTCAACAAATGGGTGGAAGGTTACCTCAGAAACTACATAGCAGGACAACAGAAAGCATGGGTCAGATGGTTACATTTGTGAGAATATTGCTACAACGCCACCCAACATATGTCCATTGGCATGTCACCATTCAGAGATTTATATAGCTATGATCCTTTATCATTTGTGGAGATTGTATTTGGTGACAATAGGGTTCTAATGGTACAGGATTGGATAGAGAAGAGCCAAGACATTCTCAGGGAATTGAGGGATCATTTACAGAGGGCGCAAAACTAGCAAAAGGTCCAAGCAGACAAGCACAGAGTTGATCGTACCTTTGAGGTGGGTGATTTAGTATATTTGAGGTTGCAACCATACAGGCAGGCCTCCATTAAAAGAAGTGGAGTGGAGAAACTGCAGCCACGTTTCTTTGGATCTTACAGAGTTAGCAGGAGGATAGGGGCAGTATCTTATGAGATGGAGCTTCCACAGGGTAGCAAAATTCACAACATCTTCCATGTTTCGTGCCTTAAGAAATCCCTCAGTCAACATGTCAGGCCTATTGAGGCATTACCTCCCATGGATGAGGAGGGAAAACTTGTTTTGATTCCAGAGGAGGTGTTAGAAGTCCGAGAGAAGAGGCTTTGAAACTGAAGCGTCAAGGAGTATCTGATCAGGTGGAAGGATTTACCCATTGAGGATCCCACTTGGGAGCAGTAGCACGTGGTTAGATAAGAAGGTTTGAAATTGCTTGAGGACAATCAATTTCAAGAAGGGGAGACTGTAATGTCCCCCACCTCTTAGATAGGTAATGAGGAGACTCAGTGGCCTGGGCACCCCCACTTGGTCATAGTCTCACACTGAAGGGGGGAAAATTCAAGAAGTTAAAAGTTATATTTTTAAGTTGACTTAAGAAAGGAAAAGGAAAGGAGTAAAAGATAACTCAACAAAAGAATAGAAGATTAACCCTGGGAGCTAACCTAACTCAATAGAGAATTAGAAGGAAAAGTATAAGTAAGAGGCTGGGGTGCACTTATTACTCATTCTGGTTTTGGATTAGCATTTGCTATTGCTCTTGAGCATTCAGTTTGGGGGTTTTTCCATACAAACCCTTGTGAGAAACTCAGTGGTGAAATATCCACTCACCTTGTTCCACAACTTGGTCTTGGGGATGAAAGACTCCTCCACACCATTCTAGTCTCAGGGCCAGTTTATCGAGGGAGGTTCGATCCATCTTATCCTGAGGGCCTAGGGCCATTCCTACAGTTGGGTTTTGTTTGCAGGGGCAGGACCATCAGTTTGAGGGATTTTCTGGAGGGTTATCATCATTGTATATTTGTCTGCAGATTGGGACGTCATGGAGCCATAGGGGACATCATGTGATTTAGTAAAACTCATATCTAGGGAGATTTTCTTGAGATTTGAGCCCGAAACTTCTCCCACAGGGTTCTCATAGCCCGATCTATATTCTTGGAGAGTTTTAGAGCATTTGGAGGCCTCCTTCATCAGGGCTGAACCAGCTAGGGTTTCATTCATCCAGTGGGGCACACCATTCAGTGAAGAATTCATATCTATGGGGTTTGAGAGTGGATTTGAGAATTTGGACATCTGGGTTTTCCTTACAGTTTCCTGATCTATCATTTGGCATATTTCTTGGGATGATTGGACACTTTTGGTAGGAGGGAAAAATTATTCAGGGCTTCAGCATTCTAGCAGGATGGGGCACTTTCCATCTTGGAGGTTGAGCATTAGTGCGGCTCAGATCTGCTTGATTTAGTCTTCATTGTATATCCAACCTTTGGAGGCTTATTTTGTATTGTCGGGAGCATTTTGTAGAAGCTCATATCTATTGCTTGTACAACCATCTGAGGTTTATGCCAGATCGACCATCTATTGCATTGATCTTACATTGCTCATAATAAAAAGGTCAGATCTTTGCTTGTGCTTCTACATCTTGAATATATTGTGATCTTCATGTGTTGATGAATCTTGTATGCACTTAATAACTCCATAAATTAGTAGTATTTAGTGATTCCAAGAAAGAATTTGGCTTGGGATCATTACATCGAGCAATGATACCACTGCAGAACATTCACACGTATATATATAACATGCATTTTAATTGAGATTAAACACATAACATAGAGTTATTGTTACCATTCAAATTCAAACAATATTAATAGTAAATCCACATGCAACAGAATACATGATAACATTCAAGCATCATAGACATGCATAACATATAAATTAAGAAGATATTGATACTTATATTTTCAACTAGAGTAACACCACCAACTACGTGCAGACCTTCCATGAACCTCCCATCCATAAACCACGCTGCTCATCACACTCAGTAGTGGGTCACCCCCAATATGGAACTAAGATCCACCCAGGGCAAGGGATTCCTATACTAGGCTGAGGTTACAGGAAACTACACAGTGCAACCAGAAGGATTCTCCCCATGATCCTTCTTACGCACACTAATCACAAACTCTCATTCCCCACATGCATGTTCCACCTAGGATTATACAGTTTCACTGTTACACAATCCATCAGCTGCTTCACCTCCCTTTTAGGTTCTTGACAACATTCCATATGAAGAATTATTAGAGATCTGTAGTTGGTGCTTTCCCTCCTGGGAGAAAACCACTTCCCAGAAAACTCTCTCACCTGGAGAGAGTTTCCCACAAGCCTGACAACCTTCCTCTTCAAACAAAACCACCTCCTTCACCTGGAGAGAGTGTTGCACATAGGCCTGACAAACTGCTTCTTCAACTTCATTTTCCCACAAGGAGGAAAACAACAAGGCTCAACAAGGAATAGATGATCATAGCAAGCCACACTCAGCCAAGGAGCTGCATGATGACAACAACAAAAAATTATGACACACACGACACAAAAAAATATGAGACACTCGGGCTTCACAGAAGATGTGGATTAGTCTAGAGTTCTCCTTGGGGTTAGGATGCATGACCAGATAAAAAAAGACAGAGTACGATGATGGAGGTCTCGGGTTCAGGCAGAGGATGGGAGAATGGACAGGATGCAAAACCTTCTCATGAGGGTTTTCTTCCATTTTCACCGGTATGAAGATGCAGACGCAGAGGAAAAATGGTTCAGACGCCCTAGATCCTAGTGAACTCAAGTGGAGGATGACAAAATGAGTGAGAGAAACCCCCAACATGGTTTCACTCCTTTAGCTTTAACTACATGCGCCTAGGTGGACACTTGTCTTCCTAAAGCTGGATGCGGTCCATTTAGCCTACGTCCCCTTTCCAGGAACTTAGGACAACACTCAACATGTCCATCGTAGCCTTCAAGAATTAATATTAAATTATTATCCTCTTTAGAGGTAAGCCCCCTAGCTTAGCCCCTAGGCCCACACACTTATCCTCCTCCCTTACCCAACCTTGTGGAAGCTTAGTTCCCCATCACTCTTTCTTTGTGGTCAGTGTGCATGCAACGATGTTTAGATTTTAATAATGATCTGCATAATTACATATATAAAATCATACTACTAGCCTTTAACACATGGGTTCTCTGGCCTAATCACCAAATAAGCCTCCTAGCTTATTATAACTCGACTCACCATCCCACAAATTATGTTTACAATACATAATATAATTGGGCTCATCCTTGGGGATATTATAGTTCAGAGAGAGACATACATTATTCCAATTGATCTAGTTGTTCCAGTTGATATGCCTAGAGATATTGTAGTAGGGCATAAAAGGCCTTCCTTAGCTTGATAAAATCTACAGGAGGTAGAGGGACATGCAGCCCCTCAAAGACATCTTGAGAAAGAAAGAGACTAAAGATATTTTTGTGATACCTTTCATCCATGAGCCACATCATTGATTTTGAGCCTTCTTGTCATGGAGAAGCTAGAGGTGAGAAAGTATGGCAAGATGCCATGATAGAATAATATCAGTCTATATTGAAGAATGATGTATGTGATATTGTTCTGAGACTAGAAGGGAAGTTAGTAGTGACTTCCAAGTGGATCTATAAGATCAATAATGCAGTTGATGGAAGTATAGAGAAATACAAAGTGATATTTGTATCCAACAGATTCCCACAAATAGAGGGAGTTTTCTATGATTATACATTTGATTTAGTATCTCGATACACTTCCATCCATACTATCATCCATGATTTGAAAACTACATAATATGGATGTAAATACAACCTTTCTTAATCATGATATTAAGGAATAAGTTTACGTCAAGAAGTCAAAGGGATTCATGGAATACGATGAGAAATCATGTGTACAGGTTGAATAAAGTCTTGTATGGACTAAGGAAGGCACCTCGTGATTGGTACAAGAAGTTGGATGGATTCTTGATGAGTTTGGATTTTATCAAGAGTGTGGTTGATCCAAACCTATATTATCATATTGTTGGTGACAAGTGGTTGATCTTGGTCATGTATGTGGATGATTTATACCTTGATGTTCATAAATACTTATTGTTGAATGCAAGCAAGCACTGACTTCTATTTTCAAGATGAAGGATCTGGGTATGATGCACTACTTCTTGAGACTATAAGTATGGCAGAGAACTGAAGAGATTTTCATGAGTCAAAGAAAATATACAGTGGAGATATTTAAGAATATTAGTATGAAAGAGTGAAAATCCATGCCTACACCAATGGTGATGGAGTTGAAGAAAATATATGATTCCCCTACTGATTCAAGCAAGATTTATCCATAACTAAGAGGATCACT
This sequence comes from Picea glauca, assembly GCA_000966675.3. Taxonomy (NCBI): domain Eukaryota; kingdom Viridiplantae; phylum Streptophyta; class Pinopsida; order Pinales; family Pinaceae; genus Picea; species Picea glauca. Next base: position 277,230 of record JZKD02S0286444.1, on the reverse strand, counting down.
AATGTATTTGGTTAACACTAGACCTGATATATGCTATGCAGTGAATGTTCTTAGCCAATTCATGAGTCAATCGAGAAAGACTCACTGCATAGCAATGGAACATGTATTGAGATACCTACGAGGCACAATTGGATATGGCCTGAGATCTACCTCTAGTGTAGACATGATTTTACAGGGATATGATGATGCATATTGGGCAGAAAGTGCAGTGGACCAGAAGAGCACCTTTGGTTTTTGCTTTACCTTAGGGTCTACCATGGTTTCCTAGTGTAACAGGAAATATATCTCTATGTCCTTGAGTACCGTAGAGGTAGAGTACATAGCATTGAGTGTGGCAGTCCATGATCCAGTGTGGCTTCAAAAGCTTCTGGCAGATTTATTTGATCATGAGATGGATCCTACCACTATTCATTATGATAACCAGAGCTGTGCAAAGATCTCTGAGAACCAAGTGTTTCATGATAGATTGAAACACATTGAGATAAAATATCACTATATCAGAGACATGGTGTAGAGTAATGTAGTACACATTTAGTACCTTCCTACCCATGAGAAGATTGCAGATATCTTCACCAAACTTCTTGCTAAGACGAAATTCAAGTACTTCCATGAGAGACTTGGCCTGGTGGAGAATACCTGCCTAGCTGAGAGGGAGTGTGGATGATTACAACTAAGAGAAAGTTCGAGTACTTCCATAAGAGACTTGTCCTGATGGAGAGTTCCTTCCTAGCTGAGAGGCAGTGTCGATGATTGCAGCTGCGTGAGGCATCGTCTAGGAAAAAGACTAAGTGAGTCGGCATGTGAGAGAGCCCATGAGTTGGGTGTGCCCATAAGATGGGTGTGTTTTTTCTCTATGAGATGGAGATGGAATGTTGGGTGCCCCCATGTGGGGTGAGGAATCCCATGATTTGTGTGTGCCCATGAGACAGGTGTGTATTTCATCTCTGAGATGAAGATGGAACGTTGTGTGCCCCTGTATGGGGTGAGGAAGCCCATGATTTTGGTGTTCCCATGAGATGGGTGTGTTTTTCATCTATGAGACAGAGATGGAATGTTTTGTGCCCATGTGAAGGGAAGATGCCCATGATCTGGGTGTGTCATTCTATCTGAGACGGAGATGAAATGATGTGTACTCATATGAGGGTTGAAGAATCCCATGTGATGGGTTTACTATTCTCCTCTATGAAGAGAGTTGAAATGTTGTGATACTCTAGATGATTCTCTTGTGAGATGTAGTGAGAAAGAGATCTATTGACTTGGACACCCCTGTTTCTGAGCATAGGTGGACGTGCCTCTAGTGGTTGAGCACTAGTAGGTGTGCGGGATCCCTTTCTATATTGTCTAAGAATCAGACTTACTTGTAACCATAATTTTGATGTAAATGATATAGGTCGGCCCCACCATAAAGTGAAAGTTAATTGTATTCTGAGTTATTGAGGTCAGCCCTATTTTTCCAATAGACACCAATTTTTATCTATCCGGTCTAATATAAATAAAGTTGATTTCCCCATTGAGGAAACTCAACACAAGTGTGATATTGGAAATTTCATCAGGTATAAGTTCTAGGGTTGAAGTGTGCACCTCTCTTGGGTGATATCCTTCTAGTTTTTGTGATCACCATTTTGTGTGCTAGGTTTATGGTGTGGGAGGTGTTTCCCTTGAATAATATAGAAAATGATTGGTTAGTTTTTCTTCCCTTTTGGAGAAGGAATTCCTAGGATACTTCTTATGTACTTGTGCATGGTGTTTTCTTCTTGTGATCCTGGTTATTGCAGCAAATTGTTTATGGTGTAACTGAAATTGTCTATGGTTAAAGTAAAATCCTAAAATTGGAATGAACTTCATGCTTGAGCTTAGATTAATGAAAACTCAACATCAACCTGTAGTTATTTTCTTCAGTAGAACAAACTACAAACATTTTCACCAAGACCTTCACTGAGTAGAAGTTTCATTCTCTACGAAGTCGTCTTGAAGTGAAGTAGACATTTTCCTAGCAACTATTAGTTCTTCTTTTTATATACATTGTTACTTGAGGGTTTTTTTTTCCATGATTTTTTCCCTCTTTCCTTACTTTATTTAAGTGTATCTTTTGTATTTGGGTACCTAAAATGGCCTCATTTACAAGACCCATTATTTATCTTTACCATAGTGATGTTCATGGGGGTGTTGGAGTTACTTCACACACACCTAGGATTTATTTTTCCTAAGTTTTTTACTATGTTTATTATTCATTATTCATTCTCCTATATTTTAGGAAGAATATTCCTATAGGGAGAATATTTTCTTTAGTGTTCACTTCACTTTGATCATTTGAGTGGAGTCTAGATGCTACACTAGTTTTAACACCATCCACCATTAGGATCATCACCAACTAATGTGCATTTTCCTTGGGATCATCACCATACTATCGTATTACCCATGATTCCCTGATATCCTCCTCACTTCACTATGTTTCAGTTAGTTAATTGAATATTGATAGACTACTTAACGCAGATAGGTGGCGTTTCACTCTCGTAACTACTCGAGAGACTAGGATATGTGGCAATTTACTCTCGTAATTGTTGGTGTGTGTCCAGATCACTCTAGAACACCACTATGGCGCATTGGATTCTCCTCCAATGCACATTGGTTGAGTTATACAAAGTATTTCATGTGTAAATTAACAATTATTTATTTGGTTAATGATAATTCTTCCATTCTTTCTCTCTTTCTTATTCTTTCTCAATTTTTCTTTGCAAATGTGTGTGTTATTTTCTAGTTATATCTATTTTGTGCAAGTTCAACAAATTTACACTACCATCCCAAAATTTGTTTGACAACATTCCAATTTCCTTTCTTTTGTAAGTGTTTTCAATCAACAAATCATTGCTACTAATTTTATTCTTTATCCCTTTTCATTTCCATTTGTGTATCTTCATCAAATATCTCTATATTTCTTCCATATCACAATCCATATCTTCCCTTTGCTAGTACTCCTATTGTTTTTTGAACTTGGTGCTTAATTTCTCCATATAAAATTTGTATGGTTGTTACCTTCTCTTCCTCCTTAGATTCTCTGCTCCATATTTCTACCTTACCATGTCTTTTGTTTTCCTTAATTTCATGAGGATACTCCTAATCAAATGGAAACCTATGCAACCAATAATGCATGTCTCCAAGCAGCATGTTCATTCTACACGGTTGTGGATGTTCAAACATATTTTGTTTGTTGATCACCATTATTTAAACGACAATTTAGTAATGAACACTTCATACCGTTTGCAAATATTTATCCATTATCATCTATCAATGATCGATTACTTCATATCTTCTATCAACCTTTAGTATCATCCCATATTTGGCATGATATTCAAGTTGCATACTCGCATCAATGCAATCTTGCATAAGTGTTGTAGGTGAATCCCCCCTGTGGACAATTAGATTCCCTCTTGGTATCTAGACTCCTAAGGCCAAGACAGAAAAGTGATTAACATGGACACTGACTTCCTTTTATATCCTATGAAGCTAATGAATGAAAGAGAAGGAGAAATATATGTACCTTGTTAATGGCGTTCATCCCTACAAAGTCCGGGCTGAGCTCCAATCCTGAGCTCCCTGATAGGTCCTGTAGGAAAAACAAAGGTACAAAATAATTCCTACTCTATTGAGATTAGCTCAAACATAGATCCCTCTACGAAATACAAACTCATATGGAACAAGAACAAGTTTGAAATAAACAGGCCAAGCATTGATTATTAATGAGAACAAGTAAAGATACTTACAATCCTTTGAATGAAGGTGAAACAACTTCTTCTAGTTCTCCTTGTCCATCTCCTTTGCTCAAGTAATCTCCACTGATTGCTTTGATGGAATCTCACTCATGAGATCATAAGTTTTATGTAATTCCCAATCTCCATTGTCTTTTCATACCACTTACAGGATCATAAGTTTGGTATCAATCTCTAGTCTCCATTGTGCCTTTCACCATGAGAAGGCCTCCTTATATAACCTTGGAGAGGCTCAATCACTTGAGACATATTTGGGATAAGTTGAGGATTCATATCCTTCAGTTGAGGATCTTCCCTAATATTATGTCTTGACCATCTATTCAAATCTAACTACCTTTAGGAATTGATGGATTCTTCCCTTATTTGCCTCAACAAACCCAAAATTTGCTAAAAAAAGGGTAGCGCTCTCCCAAAAGGGTGCACATGGCGCTCAATCACTCCCCCCAAAAGGCTCAGGGAGTGCCAATACTCCCTGGCAGTGGGTAGGGGAGCACTCTTCTCCAAAATCCATTCTTTTGTTGTTTTTTAAATGGAAAAAGGTTTGTACTCCTTGTCAAGTGACTTCTCTTCATCAAAACTAGTCTTTGGGGTGTCTTAAGTGTCTTTGTGATGTCATTAGAGAAATGACATAGGCAAGATGGTAGTACACTTTTTGTGACACTTGCAACACTTGAAGTCAAGATGTGACACTTGTGGACAAGATGTGACACTTACAACACTTGTAATGATGACACTTGCGACACTATTGAAGTGAGTAATTTTGAGGTGTAAGAGATTTCCCCCCAAAGTACGAAGTTAGAAGACGATGATGAATGAAGTAATTTATAGAATTTTTCAAGAAAGGGTATGGATGCAGGTAAACCATAAAAAGATGCACACAACCATAAAACAAATATTATGACATGTTTCAAAACCCAAGGCAGGCATACCTATGCTTGAGTGATAAAGACTTTTTAGGTATGGTCGCTATAAAATACATTGCGGATCCATAATTATATTGACAAAATGGTATAGCCACTGTAGATAAAATGTAGATCTATACTTTTATGACATGAATTGATTGTAGCCATGAAGAATACATAGTGGATCTACGAGATGAAAAGACATAGCCACGACCAATACAAATTGGATATTTGTAACAATATATGTGTCATAGTTCAAGAGAACTCCTTCGCAACCTAGGAAAAGTATACATAAGAGTGAAAACTCAACCGAGGGTCTTATTACCGATCTTGATGTAGTACAAATCTAACCATGTGAATAGATGTCCTGATGTTGAACATGGCAAAAACCATTGATTATCGGTCAATGATGTAAACTATTAACAACTGTGAGGGAAATCACCATTGATGTCAATGATTCCCAAGGTACCCTAGTACATTACAACAAATGTGAATGAATGATCTAAAGTCAAACATCTGTGGAATCATTCGATCAAAGGTCAATGATGTAAACCCATTGTCGAACATGACGAGGCTCACCATTGAGGCATGTAGGTCCCAAGGTACCAATTGGTTTCTAAGTCTAGTTCCTGGATAATGTGTTGAAGTCGACAGGAATAGACTCGTCGAAGGAGGGACTTGATGTATCCCCCATAAACGACATGAAATGATCACATATATGTAATTGGTTGATCAAATTAACGTGGACTGACACAGGTATTGAAACAATATATTTGTGATGGTTGTCTCTCGAGGCAGATACTTCCCTTGAACACTGAGGCATAACAACAGAAACTTGACACAAACCAAAACATGATAATGTAATGGATGTTTTGAATTTCGTCAGGAGACCCAAAGGAGTAAAATAAACTTATAGGATTGGCTCAATGTAAAGGTTCAGCGGATTAAAATGCGTGCAAAGACAAAGTGCCATGTTCAAGGGAAATCATAAGAGTTACTAGTAGTGTTCTAAAAAAAAAACTGATTGTCTTGCTTCTTTCAATTTTTTCCCCCATCCAAATAGACGAGTACCTCTTTTTAATTTAACGAGCTCGAGGAGGGTAACACATGATCGATATGACTCAGCTTTGGTAAGTCCCTCTTCCTTTGTTTAATGAACTGGAATAAGTAAGGTTTCGATCCCATATGGGCCCTTCAATGTATGATCGTTTAATGAGTCCAAAGAAGGTAAACTCAGTGGTTTTTCATATTTAGAGAGTTTGAAAACAACTTAAAGATGATTCCAATGTTGTCCTTTTTTGTAATGTTAGTCTTGCGAGGCCGAAAAGGAGATAAATTATCACTCGAAAGATGCCCTTTAAAACATTTTAACGAGTGGGAAAGGAAGCAATATCACTCAACAATATTTTCATGTTTAGAGAGTCAGAAAAGAGCTCAAAGATGACTCCAAGGGGTTCCTTTTTCGTATATCCATGCGATTCTGAATAAGTGATAAAAGTCTACTCGGTTATATTCTCATGTTTTTTCAAGCACGAGAAAGAAGAAAGACTAAGCTCGATATGCCCCGAGCTTGAAATCTAGTGTCTTAACTCCATAATGATCATCAAAGGATGGAGACATTCCCTCCAAGATTTAATTCATTCATTGACTTTGAGGTTGTCACCAATTTCTATATTAGATGGAAAAAAAGGATACAGGTGGATGAAATTAAGGTTCAAATACGAGAGATAACGAAAGACTCGACTCGACATCTATGAGATCTAGAAAAAGACTCGAACTGACAGGAGAGGTTATTGTTTCATTTTTTAATGAGCTTGACACAGGAAAATAACTATTCTCAGGACTCTAGGCTCAATCCCCAAATTGGTGTTTCATTTTAACGAGCTTGCTACATAGAGGAAAACTATGCTCAAGGATTTTGTTTCATTTTTTAACGAGCTTGCTACAGAGAGGGAGACTATGCTCAAGGCCTCTCTTTAATTTTTTAATGACCTTTCCACAGAGAAGAGAAACTATGCTCGTGACCTCTGTTTAATTTTTTAACGAGATTTCTATAGAGAAGAGAAACTATGCTTGTGGACTCTTCATGATCATGGTTTCCAAGAGAATAATGCTTTATAAGGACACCATGTCAAGGGATAAAACTCGATCATGGATTCCAAGAGATCTTCACTGGATGGAAGAAAATCACTCTGGAAGGAACACATGTCAAGGGCCTCGTTAGGGGTAAGGATATCAGGCTCCAATAGCCCTATCAAAGAGATCACCATGTCAACTACCGGATCCAAATCATTGGAAGTCAAAGTCATGGGAGACAAAGCCACATAATTGACATGTGGTAGCGATGATATTGTCTTCATATAAGAACCATTTAGGGACGTAATCTAGTTAGGACCGATCAACGAAAATTGATCAATAGTCACCATTATTCCATCGTGTGGGAAATATATCACATGAAAAAGAGTGGAGACAATAGCTTTCATGGAATAGACATAATCCCTCCCAAGGCCTAAAGAGAAATCCAAGGGGTCTCGGACTACCATGACATCAATAAAGATAGTTTTCCCTACAAAGTTATGGGAAACTGAGGAAGGGTCCCTAAAGGTTGAATGATTCTTCTGTTGAAAGATAATAGATTATGTGTAACTAACACAAGATGAGGACAACCTAAAGCATTCCAAGCAATAGAGGAAAAAATACTAATGGATGCACCTTCATCTATCAATGTTTGAAGAATGTCTTGACCACAAACCTGTAGTGTAATATGGAAAGGAATGTGAGAGGGAAGATGAGGTCCAGTTAGCATACCCCAATAAAAAATGATGGCCTTATTTCTTGGAGGGGGTTTTAACGAGCTTGAAACATAGAGGAATACTATGCTCAAGGCATCTATTTCATTTTCTAACAATCTTTCCACAAAGAAGAGAAAATGTGCTTGTGACCTCTGTTTCATTTTTTAACGAGCTTGCTACAAAGAAGAGAAACTATGCTCATGGACTCTTCATGATCATGGTTTCCAAGAGAATAACGCTCTGGAAGGACACCATTTCAAGGGACAAAACTCAGTCATGGCTTCCAAGATATCTTCACTGGATGGAAGAAAATCACTCTAGAAGGAACACATGTCGAGGGCCTTGTCAAGGATAATGATATCAGGCTCCAATAGCCCTACCAAAGAGATCACCATGTCAACTACCGGATCCAAATCATCAGATGTCAAAGTCATGGGAGACAATGCCACATAATTGACATGTGGCAGGGGTGATACTGTCTTTATATAAGAACCATTTAGGGAGGTAATCTAGTCAGGACTGATGAACGAAAGTTGATCAATAGTCATCATTATTCCATTGTGTGGGAAATATGTCACACAAAAAAGAGTGTAGAAAATATCTTTGATGGAATAAACATAATCCCTCCCAAGGAGTAAAGAGAAATCCAAGGGGTCTCGGACTACCATGATGTCAATAAAGAAATTTTTCCCTCCCAAAGTTACGATAAATTAAGGAAGGGTCCCTAAAGGTTGATTGGTTCTTTTGTTGAAAGATAACAAATTCTATGTAACTGGTGCAAGTTGAGGACAACCCAAAGTGTGCCAAGCAACAAAGGACAAAATACTAATAGACTCACCTTAATCTATCAACATTTGAGAAACATCCCAAACACAAACTTGTACTATAATATGGAGAGGAATGTGAGAGGGAAGACGAGGTCCAATTAGTGCACCCCAATAAAAAAGGATGGCCTCATTGCTTGGAGGGGGTTTCACGGGAGAATGAGGAATTACCTCCAACATGGTAGATTTTGTATCAACAAGAAAAATGTGGGTAGTATCAGGTTTACTCTCTAGAGGGAGAGTAGTATCAACTGATGATGGGATCAGATCGACCATGCTGGCACTCTTCAGAGGAAGAGTAGGATTGACTGATGGTGTACCTAGAGTAATCACTTTGGAACTCTTTAGATGAAGGGTGGGACTGACTGATGAAGGGATTGGATCAACCACTTTGGCACTCGTCAAAGGAGGAGTGGGATCGACCGATGACAGAACTAGATCGATCACTTGGGTTTCATTCTCCAAGGGGAGAATGGGGTGGACAGGTGGAAATGGATCAACCGCTTTGGTGTCACTCTCTAACGGGATAGTGGGGTTGACCGAGGATGAAAATGGATCTACTACTTGGGTTACACTCTTTTGATGAAGAGTAGCAATGATCTATGATGAAACTGTATCAGCTACTTGGGTTTGTGGTTCAATCAATAAGGAAACTAGATTGACCACCTGATCAACCAAACTGACCGGGGATGGAACCAGATTGACTAGTCCATCAAATAATGATGGATTGGGGGAAATATTATGATAACCTTTTGGAAGTTGATTTTTTTCCAAAAGAGAAGAATCCTCGTCCATGCGAGGACCAAGGTGAAAATAATGATCACCTTTGCATAACATACAAGGAAATTTGACAGTTGTCTTCTTCTTACCAACCTTAATGTCACTAGTTGATGGGGTATCACTGACATGACCAACAGAGGCCGATGACATGGAAGAATACATTTCTAAGACCTTGGGAATACCAGGGAAATCCCTTAGAAAGTGGTCACCCTTACAAATACTGTAAGGGAATTTGGATTTCTGATTATTTATTTTAATTTTGTTGACCTCATCAACACCCCCAGTACTATTAACAATAACTGGTTGATTGGATCCAACATTTGATGTTTTTGGGGCCTTGGTCCTTTTTGGTCTCTTCTTCTTCTTCTCTTTCCATTTCCTCTTCTTCTGATCAACTTGACTATGTTCTTTAGAGCTTTCACTAGGAGAAGAAGGAAAAAGGGAAGGAGACTTAATGGGTGAAGAAGGAGAAAATTCGACATGAGGTTGATGTGTGGGTGGTGTACTGACATTTAAAGAATTATGTGCAGTTGAAACATTGGGAGGATTCGAGATCACCGGAGTGGAGAAAAACCAAACTGGTAATTGAATGTGAGTCCCAGAAGACTCAGTGTGGCAATCACTACTACATTTAGGTCAAATTCCGACGGCGTGTTCGATGCAATTGCCACTTTCTATTGTTATAAGATCGACAAACCTCTGACCCCCTCAAACGTCATTTCACACGACGTCGTTTTTCTGACGACCACGTTTTCATCTGTATTGCGACGTTATATAACACCACGTGTCATAATAAATTGGATTGTCCAGCCCCATATTGACGTCGTAATACCGACGTTTCAAATGTGGCAAGACCGACGTTTCAAACGTGGCAAGTGAGACATTGCAAACGTGGCAAGACCGACGTTTCAAACGTGGTAAGACCGACATGTCAAATGTGGCAAGTGAGACGTTGCAAACGTGGCAAGACTGACATTTCAAACGTGGCAAGTGAGATGTTTCAAACGTGGCAAGTGAGACGTTTCAGACGTGGCAAGAGAGACATTTCAAAGGTGGCAAAAGAGACGTTCTTAAGGTGGCAAGAGAGACATTTCAGAGGTGGCAAGAGAGACGTTCTAAAGGTGGCAAGACTGACGGGACGAGGTATTAGCTTCGACATGGTTTCTATGGGAACGAAACTCTTGGACATGGCAAGAACGACGTCCATTAGGTGGCAACAGCGATGGACAGGAGTTACTAGCTCCGACGTGGTTGCTATGGGAGAGACAATATTGGAGGTGGAAAGAGAGACATCTTGGACGTGGAAATATTGACGGGAAGAGAGTGAAAGATGTCATAATTGCCACCTTTGTGTAGGTATTTAAAAAAAAAATACAATATCAATATCAAGACCTGATAGTCATTCCAAGCCCAAAGAAGGAGTAAGTCATATAGGTGTCATCTAGTGACAACTTATTACGTGATGCACATAGAAGTTGGCAAGTAAATTTGAAAAAGTATATTGGTCTATTGCATTACTTTTTAGGGTTGAAGGTTTGGTAGGGCCCAAGAGAGGTCTTCCTTGGGCAAGGGAATAATATCTTGGATATTTTGGAGAGATTTGAATGCTTGAATGCAAACCCTTGGCTACAACCTTGACACCAATTATGATGGGGACGTTGATTTGGTTAACCCTACTTTGTATAGGCAATTGAATGGGTCATTGATGTATCTTGTGAATACCATGAGTCAATTTATGGTTACGTTGTGCTATACTCAATGGGTGGTTGGGAATCATGTGCCAAAATACTTGAAGAGCATGGTCAATTATGGAATCAGGTATACCAAAGATGAAGGACTACTACTCCATGGATTTTGTAATTAAGAGAGGGTAGGAGGCACTGGCACATGGAAGAGTACTTTTGGGTTTTGTTTCAACTTAGTGTCATGTATGATACCATAGTTCAATAGGAAGCAGGCAATAATTGTGCTTCATTTAGAAAAGGTGGAGTATATAGAAGTTTGTTCAACTAGTTGTGAGGTCGTTTAGTTTTGCAAGTCGTTAGCAGAGTTGGGTGATATGGAGTTGGAGCCAACAGTTGTGTATTGTGATAATCAAATTTATATCAAACTCTCTAAGAATCTTGTGTTCCATGACCACTCCAAGCATATAGAAATCTATTATCATTTTCTAAGAGACAAAGTATATAAAGGTGTTTTAGCCCTTAACCATATTCCTAAATATTTGTAAGTTGATGACATTTTGACGAAGCACCTAGCCAAGGGGAAGTTTGAGATGTTTAGGGAGAATCTTGGTGTTGGTGAAAACACTTTCATTGCAACAAGTGAGTGTTGGATTTTAGGTTGCTATGGAAGTGTTTACATTGTGTTAAGGGTGCTCTTCATGTCAGGTAGGGTGCATGGTGAAACCTAGCCCCTTGTCATTTACATTGTTTTGGTTTATTGAATTTTGGAGAACTCACTATAGATGCAAAGTTATTATGGTGGGAGTTATCTTATGTGGAATTGACATCTTCTACATGGCATGCATGTTGAGGATGGGGCTTTAACATAAGATGAAGATCTATCTTGTGGAGAAGCACTAGGCACTAGGCACTAGGAGGAAGGATGTTTGGCCCTAGGAGCATCAAGACCATGTGGCACACTTTAGGAGGTTAAGCGCTATGGCTCCATGT
>JZKD02S0286444.1:194625-213037 GCA_000966675.3 Picea glauca | reverse complement strand
CCAACTACTGCCCCACCTAAACAATGTTGCAAGGTAGTATCTCATACTACAAAATTCATCTTCTCCACAATCTATTCAAAAGGGGAACAAAAGGATACTACAACCACTACAGCCTTGGCCCAAGCACCTTCTATCAAACAGAAGCAGGTCAACAAGGTTACAACAAAGTGCAAATATTCCTTCTGCACATCGTCCTATCATGTATCTCGACTTGTTGAGCAGCCTCAACAGCAACAGATTTGTGACATATTTCCACAAACTAAGCAGCGCGACGTCTCCAACAAGACAAACAGCTCACCAAGATGCAGATTCAACAAATGTTTTTCCCTCTCCCCCGGGAACTCAACGCAATGGAGTCCATTACTTCCTAAGGAGGGAGGATTGATCTAGGTGGATATCAGTGGCCCCCCACCATGTCAAAATGGCTCAAAATAGTTTTCTGGCCATCTTGGCAATTTACTATTTTTAGCAGGTTTTAACTTTCGGGGCCATTTTGAGGGTCCAAATGAAGGTTTTTTGAGATTGAGGTTCTCAATGATATCTAAATTCATTATTGAGCCCCCAAAATGAATTTCCTCGACAATACCTTTCCAACGAGCTATCACAAGTCTAAAACGGAGATCGTATGCAAAAGTTACGACCCCAAGAAGTTGATATACTCACTTACCCAAACGGGGCCCACATGACTTTTGGCGCTTCATCTCCTAGGGTTAGGTTTTTGTATGTATAGGACTTTTGACATTCTCGTTTATTGTAAAAAGGCCTCTAGAGCCTCATTGTAATCATCTTCTCATGGATGCGAGTAGCCGTCACGTCTCTTTTCAGAGATAAGCTACCACTATTCTAGCGAGTCTTTCACTCTGTACTTTTATAGTCTCTGTACATTTATTTCATTAATAGAAATCGTGTATTACTGTATATTTGTGACTCTATTTATATTTCCACTATATCTTTGTTATATTGTTGTCTCTCTTGCAATATCTCTGAATATTTCTATGTTATATCTCCGCTCTCATTTCATGCTGAAAATAATCCGGATCATAGGGTTTCCTTTCACTTGAAAACTTATGACCCTCTATAACTTCTTTCACATAGATTTATAATTTTTCACTGTATCGAGACTGCAACTGTACCCTGTTCATGCATTCTCATACATAATATTTACTCAAGACAAATATGTCTCTCTCTATTCATGTGCCAGATAGGTGTGTGAAATCATGAACACGTATAATTTCCCTCACATGATCTTAGTCATCAAACCCTTTCTAATATTTAGGCTCTTAATACATCAACAAATACAAAATCGTAACCATGTACCATAAAAACTCTTAGCCATATGCCAAGAAATACAAGATGTGCCTCGACAAGAATTATCAATGATGAATACACCAACACTATATTTCAATAGATCTAACTTATGCGGAAGATTCCATGTTGCTACTAGTATCTCTAGGAAGAATCCTCAAGTCTCCATTTCCATTCCTCATGCATACATCAAAATCCAACTATTCATAGAAATAAGACATACCTTTTGAACCAATGGATGGATCTGATGTATCTGAGCACTTTAGACGTCCTGGGAGCTTCATCTCATAATCTAGAACCTTTGCATCATCATATTCTCAAGTTTCCATGGCTTTACCAACATGTACTCAACTTGTACACAACAATCCCGCCTACGTATTCTCCCTATACACAGACAACCCACGTATTGTAGGGACCATATACATAGACAACACGCGTGCACCTTAGAAAATAAGGTTTTCTATAAATCCAAGAATTTCACGGTCAACCCTTCATGCTACCTCAGACGTTTTCCACTTCAGATGTATCCACAAGTATTTACAAGAATGTTTACATAAGAAAATAGATATACAACATGTACAAGTGTGTATTTTATGAGTGAGCTTTGCCTCTTATTTATATCTTCATGTAGCCTTATAGTTTTCGTATTTTAAGGCTTCTTCATTTCAAATAATATCTTTTTCAAAGCACTTTGAACCTTGGGGGATTCTATAAGACTTATTAGGGGTTCTCCAACTTCATATGGTCATAACTCTCTAACTGTGAGGAGTTATGTGACATTGCACATACCACCGAAAATGGCATGAAAAGAACTATCCATCTAGGATAGTTTCACTAACAAATTCATGTTCCTTCATCTCATTATTCCAAAATTAAGCATGGGTTCTCTCACTCTAAAAAGCATATTCCCATGAGGGATTTCACCATAAGGGGACCACTTTGGAGTTCATCCATATTTAGTTCTTATCAACTATGACAAGACCATAATGAGTCATATTTACATCAAACTATATTGGCTCCATTGCTCAAACCTTTGTACTACAGGGCTTTATTCCAGGGTTGATATCAATGACAACCAACCCTAATCAACAATCTCCCCCTTTGACATTGATGGAATCACTCTGATGCAATACTTAAATCATATCACACATACTCCCCCTGGAACCATGCCTTTGTCCTCTCCATCTGATAAATATGCTCCCCCTGGAACCATGCTTTTGTCTTATGCATCTGATAAATCTACTCCCCCTAGAACCATGCCTCTATCCTTTGCAACCATGCTTCTGTCCTCTGCATCTGATAAATCTCTCCCCCTTTGTCATCAATGGAAAAGGTATCTTTTCATTTGGGGATTCTCCCCTTGACTGAACTATCCTCTTCTGGTGCTTCCTCGTGTACATCTAAGACATATAAGATAAGAATTCAAAAAGCATTCATTTTGGGATAGAAATAACTCCAAGTCTCTTGTGTATATATTCAAAGGATTCCCATGGAAGTGGTTTTGTAAAGATGTTTGCTACTTGTTCTTTTGTGACCACATACTCAACTCTGATGTTCTTTTTTGAAACCTGCTCCTATAGAAAGTGATACTTGATTGGAATGTGATTCATCTTTGAGTGTATCATCAGGTTCTTCAAGATACCGATGGCACTTTTATTATCACAATAGATTGGAATGGGTTCATCATACTCAACCTATATATCTATCAGAGTTTGTTTCATCCAAAGAACATGTGTACAAAATGATGTTGCTGAAATATACTCTACGTCGGTTGTATATAAGGATACTAATGATTGTTTCTTGCTTATCCATGATACTAAAAGCTCACCCAAGTAGAATGTTGCTCCACTAGTGCTTCGTCAGTCATCAATACAACCTGTCCAATATGCATCTATGTAGGTAATAAGTGAGACATCCTTTCCTTATGGATACCATAATCTAAACTCTTATGTTCCTTTGAGATATCTTAAAATCATCTTCACTATTAATACATGTGATTCCTTTGGTGTTTCTTGAAATCATGCCACCTGTCTAACTACCTAAATTACATCTAATTTTGATGTTGTCGCATATAGTTGGCTACCAATCATTGACCCGTATTTCCTCTGATGTATAGATTTCGAGTCATCATCGTTTCTCAACTTGCAACTGGTTTGCATGGGAGTGATAAATGGTTTGCAATCTTCCATTCTGAACCTATTTAGAATTTCTCTAATATACTTGGTTTGAGAAATAAATATTCCTTGGATGCTTTGACATATCTAAAGTCCCAGAAAGAAGGATAGTTCTCCAGGTAATGACATTTCAAATTTATTTTATATTTCTTTTGCAAACTTCTGGCTTAATTTGTCATCATCACTACCAAAAATAATATCATCAACATAAAATTCAACTAATAAAATATTACGTTGACTTACCTTGATGTATTGGTTTCTATCTGCACTTCCTTTTCTGAACCGTTTTTGTTGTAGATACTTATCTAGTCTAGAGTACCATGATCTAGGAGCCTATTTTAGACCATACAAGGCCTTCTTTAATTTACACACATAATCTGCATTCTCTGACAACTGAAATCCTTCTGGTTGTTCAATGTAGACTTATTCTTCAAGTCCCCCATTCAGAAAAGTTTATTTTACGTCCATTCGATATACTTTAATATTTTTAGAGCATGGATAAGATAAAAGAAAACAGATTGCTTCCATTCTGGCAACTCGGGAAAATGTCTCTTCAAAGTCGATTCATTTAATATGTGCATATCCTTTACATACCAATCTAGCTTTGTTCCTTGTAACTTGAACATATTCATTTAATTTATTTCTGAAAGCCCATTTTGTGTCGATCACATTCTTATTCTTTGGTCTTGGAACCAATTCCCAAATCTCATTTTTCTCTATTTGATACAATTCTTCATCCATGGCCTTATTCCAAAATTCATCATTGTTGGCTTCTTCAAAATAATTTGGTTCAAATGTAGATAAGAGTGCTATATGTGTTTGTTCTGGTGAATGAATTCTTCTTCTAGTCTCAACTCCTACATCCTTGTTTTCGATAATCTGATCTGAAGGATGATTCCTTTGTAAATGTTTACTTGGTGTATTTGGAGACACTTGTTGAACTTGCTCTTCTGCTTCTGTCGGATTCTCTTCATCTTCCTCTTCTACTTATTTTTCATATTCTGCTTCTTCTTCCAAGGGTTGTTTCATCGATTCATTTTCTTCCTTTGATTCTGGTCTGCCTTTTTCATCAATTGTTACGTTGATGCTTTCCATAACTTTGTTCAATATTAGATTGTAAAACTTGTATGGTTTCCTTGTGCTTGAGTAACCAACAATTACTCCTTTTTCCACACGATATTCAAACTTTCCCATTTGACCATCTTCTCTTTTGATATAGCATTTGCTTACAAAAACTATTAAGTTCTTTACGTTTGTTGGTCGTCCTTTCCATAGTTCGTAAGGAGTTTTGTTACTGTTGTTTCTGAGAATTACTCTATTTTGAATGTGAATTTTTGTATGCACTGCCTGTGTCCAAAAACTATCTGTCAATTTTGAATCCATTAGCAATGTTCGAGCCATTTCCTATACTTTCTTATTCTTTCTTTCAAGAACTCGATTCTGTTGAGGTGTACTAGGAACGGATAATTGCCTTTTTATTCCATGATTTCTATAGTAGTCCATAAATTACTTTGAGTTGAAATACCATCCATTATCATATCTCAATCATTTGGTTTTTGAATCCATTTCATTTTCAACCATTTCCTTGTAGATCTTGAAGTTTTCAAAAGCTTTTGACTCATTCTTGAGAAAGCAAACTGCAGTCATTCTTGTATAATCATAAACTAATAACATAAAGTATTTCTCACCTTTTAAGCCCTTTGTTTTACTTCATTCATCTAGATCAGTATGTACAATTTCCAGTGGTCGTATTGTTGAATATTCCTTTGATTTGAACCTGGTCTTTGTTTGATTTCCTTCTTGACAATGCTAGCATAAAGTGTTGGTTGGTGTCGTGATCTGGGGCATTTCTCTTACTGCTTCTCTTTTGCTGACTTTGACAAGGTTATCAAAATTTATGTAACCTATCATTCTGTGCCATAGCCAACTTTCATCTTCCTTTCCTAGAACACACTTTTCATTTCTAATTTCACTTAGCACATACGTGTTTCTTGAAGTTCTTGTAGCTATACCGACCAATTTCCCTGAACCTTCTTTTCTTATCTCACAATTTTGTGAATCGAAAGTAACTTTATGAACTTGGTCACATATTTGACTCACACTTAGAAGATTATGTTTCATATCTTCTACTAGTAGAATATTTTTTCCTTTTCATTATTGTTCCCAATTCAGACTGTTCCTTTTCCAATGATTTTGGTTGAATCATCATTTCTGAAGAAGAATTCTTAATGTAAGAAACTTTTCTCTATCACCTGTCATGTGTTTGAAACACCCACTGTCAACATAACAACTACCTTTATTCTGCTTATCTTGTAGTTTTTTGTTCTTCTTCTTTTCTCTTCTCATAACTTCTATGTCACACATAAATTCTTCTCAAAAGTCAACTTTTGCCTTTGCAACTTCTTGTTCGACTTATTCATATTCTTCTTTGGCTTGTTCATATTCTTCTTTGGAGTCATCTTTGTCAGAGTCTTTTACTGCCATGAATAGAACTCTTCATGTCTAACTATCACTGAATTCATCTTCATCTGATGATGAGATATCTTCTTTGGTGCATAACCTTTTATTGAAAACTTTCTTTGTAGTTATTTTGCATTTATATGTGTGTTTCCATTTTGAGTAACCTTCATCATTTCTCTTTTTCTTATGAGGAAATTTGTTGGTAAAATGACCAATACCATCACAATCAAACAAAATTAAAGGAAGATTACCTCTATACCTATCATCAGTTCCCTTGTTCAGTCTTTTGAAAAAGTTGTCCACTTCTTCATCATCTTTCGAGACGTCATTGTTGCTTTTGTATTATTCTTGTTGCTCTTTCTTTTGCTTTGATATTTTAGATGATTTAAAGGCTTCTTCTTTTACATATAGATTTTCTTTTTTAGTTCTCATTTCATATGTTGTGAATATTCCATGCATTTCATCTATGATTATTGAGTTTAGATCTGATCTTTCTTCTAGTGTTGATATATTAGGGTTAACTATCACAGGAAGAGATCTTAGTACCTTTTGAACAATTACAGATTCTTCAATTTCTTCTCCAAATCCTATGATTGCATTCACTGTTTCATTGACTCGTAAGAAGTAGGCTGCAATATTCTCATCTTCCTTCATCTTTAGTTGTTTGAACTGACCTCTGTAAGTTTGAAGCTTTTTTGCATTGAATTTTTTATATCCTTCATAAATATTTCAAAGATTTTCCCAAATATGTTTATCATATTTAGAATGTGCAACTTTGGTGAATATTGTATCACCGAGACCATTCAAAAGTGAATTTGTGGCTTCGGAATCATTCTCACTCAGTTTCACTACTTTGTCATTTGTTGGTGGAACTGTTGGTTCTTTGTATCCATCTTGAATTGATTTTCAAACTTGAAATCCTTGCTCCTGTATATATGTCTTCATCCTTATCCTCCAAAAAGAATACTTATGTCCATCAAACAATGGTTTTCCATTTTTATACAAGTTATTACTCTTCGTGATCTACCTTTCAATGGTTAAACTAATTTTTTAAGGAACCAGATCTGATACCAATTGTTGGATTACTGGCATGGGGGTGAATCAATAATAGCACAATGACAATCCTTTTTATTCAAATAATCCAAGTGTTATATCAATGTAGAATTATTATCGAATAATGAGCACAAAGAAATGAACAATCACACACATACATAGTACACTGGTGTTTTATGTGGAAACCAAATCGGGAGAAAACCACAGAATGATTTTTCTTATATGTCTTGAAGAACTACATTCATTGGAAGCACCAACTTACTTTGTTTTGCAGATGCAACTGGAAGGAGGTTCCAACCCCCTAGTTTTCTAGGCTAAAACCTAAGGGAATATCAAACTCCCTAATTCTCTGGCTACAACCAGAAGGAGACTACAACCCCCTATGTTCTTCGGCTACAACCGGACGATGGTTACAATGACATGTCCTTGCCCCGTCCAACTGCCCTGATGTATAAGTAGAATGATGGAACCAATGTAAACCTATCACTATGAGATAAACTTATGTAAAATTGTATCAACCTGTACCACTGACCTGTATCCAATATGTACAACTACCTTGTAATCAATCTATACATGAACTGAACATGCATCTACAAGAATACAATAGGTACGCGACCTGTAATGTTGCAACCCACGTATGTATGATCCCTATATGTTATGCAGCCCACATATGTATGTGCCCTATCTATTATGCATCCTGCGTATGCCTTCTGAAACTAGGGTTTTCTTTCACTTGAAAACTTCTGACCCTCTATAACTTCTTTCACATAGATCTGTAATCTATCACTCTATCCAGACTGTAACTGTACCCCATGCATTCATTCTCATACATAACATTTACTCAAGACAAATACGTTTCTCTCTAGTCATGTTCCATATAGGTGTGTAAAATCACAAACAAGTATACTTTCAATCACATGATATTAGTCATCAAACCCTTTCTAATATTTATCCTTTCAATACATAAAAAAATACAAGATCTCAACCATGTACCATAAAAAATCTTAGCCATATGCCAAGAAATACAAGATGTGCCTCAACAAGAAGTATCAATGATGAATATACTAGCACTATATTTCAGTAGATCTAACTTATGCAAGAATATTTCATGTAGCTACTAGTCTCTCTAGGGAGAATCCTCAAATCTCCATTGCCATTTCTCATGCATACATCAAAATCCAACTATTCATAGAAATAAGACATACCTTTTGAACCACTGGATGGATCTGATGTATCTGAGCACTTTATACCTTCCTGGGAGATTGATCTCATAATCTAGAACCTCTGCCTCTTCATCTTCTCAAGTTTCCATGGCTTTACCAACATGTACTCACCCTGTACACATCCATCTCGCGTACGTACACTCCCTATACACACACAACCCGTGTATTGTATGCACCCTATACAAAGACAACCCATGTACACCTAAGAAAATAGGCTTTTCTATAAATCCAAGAATTTTTCCATCAACCCTTCGTGCTACCTTAGACGTTCTCCACTTTAGATGTTTCCACAAGCATTTACAAGAAGATTTACACAAGAAAATGGATATAAAATATGTACAAGTGTGTATTTTATGAGTGAGATTTGCCTCTTATTTGTATCTTCATGTATCCTTACACTTTCCTTATTTTAGGGCTTCTTCATTTAAAATAATTTCTTTTGCAAAGTAGTTTGAAACTTGGGGGCTTCTATAAGACTTATGAGAGGTTCTCCAACTTCATATGGTCATAAATCCATAACCGTGAGGATTTATGTGACGTTCCACATACTATTGGGAATGACATGACAAGAACTATCCATCTAGGATAGTTTCACTAACAAATTCATTTTCATTCATCTCATTATTCCACAATTAAGCATGGGTTCTCTCACTCCAAAAAGCATCTTCCCATGAGGGCTTTGACCATAAGGGGACCACTTTGGATTTCATCCATCTTTACTTCTTATCAACTATGACAAGACAATAATGATTCATATTTACATCAAACAATCTTGGGTCCATTACCCAAACCTTTGTGCTATGAGTCTTTCTTCAAGGGTTGACATCAATGACAACCAACCTTAACCAACACAAAATTGAGTGAGCTTGGCACCATAGTTCGAGAGGTGCCATTTGCAAAAAAAAAAATTTCTCTTTGAGGCATGCATACCCATGCTCGAGATGAACTAAATCATGGATTCCAATCAAATACACTGCAGATCCATGTCATATAACTATATAATGTGTATCTACAAGCAATGCATAGTTTATCTACATCTCAAAATTAGTCGAAGATATATATGTATAGTATTCATATTCAAGAAGCTAGTGATGCTTGTGGCCAAAGATGAGGTCTTCATAGCTCAAGAAACAACTTCAATATATTCAAATCTCAGGTATGAGTACAATGGGAGTGTATAAATCACTACCCTTAGGTCTTTGATGGATAGTCAGGAAACTACATGAGGATCTCGATGATCAGGAAAAAAACGTTGTCGATTTTGAATATGGACTTGACTGGACTCTCAGGATGGTCGACTCATGAAGGTCAAGAGACAAACTATAGAAAGGCCGAATCAGTTTGAGTGAAACTTCCCCTGCAAAAGAGAATGAAAGAATATCAGACTGAGGTAGCATTACATTGACATAAGTTTGTGATGTTGGAGCCAACACAAACTCTCAATGTTTTTGGAAGAGTAACCAAATGAAGGAGGATAAATATCTATGTAGAGAGAAAAAATTCCTAAGGTCATACTATATCCTAATGCTTGATGAATAAGTGAAAGGATGTGCTTTGTCCAAGGGTGACTCTTTGTGCTACTGGAAAAAAATTAATATTTCTCGTCCCCTCTTTTTGGAATATTTTATTTTTTGTCTTTCTCAATTTTTCAAGAGCTTCAAAAAGAATAAAAGAATTCTACGTTTCAAAGGATGGATGAGTGTCACAAGAAAGCATACTATTTCCAAGCTCATGGAACATACTAATTCTCATAGAAAGGATACATGTGCAGGAAAAGGGCACTTAGGTAAAATTCCTCCATTGGTCAAGTTGTCAGGTCGCAGAGGAAAGAAGTGCTACAATTCTTGCATATAAGGAATGCCTAAAAGTTTTAGTTGAGAGAAATATGAAGATAACTTTAGTCCAAAAATGGAAATATGAGACCCACAAATGCGATTAAGAAAGACACAATGAGACCCCTTCTATGTAATATTTTACGGGCACATAGAAGGTAAGCTTGGTAGTTTTTTCATGTTTATAGAGATTGAAAAACGTAAATTAAGACTCAAGGGAGTACCTTTTTTGGATATAGTCTAGTCCGTTCAAAAAAGGTTAAAATTGCAATGTAAATACATCTATTTAAAACCGTTTTAACAGGTGTGACAAAGACAAGATCACTCTGAAATATTTTCAATTTTAATGATTTTGAAAAGAGATTAACTATCGACTCACATCCTTTTTCTGAGTTTAGTCTCTTTGGCTCAAAAAAGTATAAAAGTAATTGAGGAGAACTCTCCTTACCATATGAATCTCCTGAGGCATACCTTTTTTCGCTATAATCTGCGGGCTGGAAAAAGGGTTAAACTCATGCCAATAAATGTTCTTATGGGTCAATTTAATGAGTGTGAAGGAATAAGGTCACTTGACGATATTTTCATTTTTAGGGATTTTGAAAAGAGATTAATTATGGACTCCAAGGGGGTTCATTTTTCATAAGGAATCCCCAAGGCCTGAAAAAGGTGATAAACCAAAACCAAGGAGAATGTTCCTTTTTCGAATATTTAGTCCCTCAGGCTCGAAAAAGTGTTAAACTCACACCTGAGAATACTCTTCTAGTGAAACAAATTTCCTAGAGCATACAATTATTCATAAAATTAGCCATCTTTACTGAAAATGGGTAAACTACCACTAGACAGATGTGCCTTCAAATTTGAGTTTGGCAAGCGTGAAGGGAAACAATATCGCTCGACAATATTTTCATTATTAGAGAGTCTGAAAAGGGATTAAATAAGACTCCAGGAGGAAAATTTTCATAGTTAATTGAGATGAGATCGAAAAGAATAAATACAGTCTCGTCGAGTGTTGCTTCCAAATTTCAAAGCGAGCTTGAAAGACAACAAAGCATTCTCATTTGGGAGTCTCAAGGGTAAGGCCTAGGATGATTGTGCATCAAACGAATGAGGCTTTATCTCATAATCATGACAATACTAACAAGGACTCCAAAGCATGGATGTCAAAATGCATCAAGGATACACCTAGGGAATCCATGTAATGGTAGGCTCTACCACATAATTACAACAGTTCTAGAGCAGTAATGAAGGTTCTTTGTCGCACTTCGGTAGGGCCAATCCTATGCAAAAGTGAAAAAGAAAACAAGATGCAAAAATTGGAAAAGAAATCCTAACTTATATGCAAAAATTTGAAAAGCCGACTTTTACCAAAGGATACCCAAAAAGTAACCCATCCCAAGAATTACCAAACCAAAATAAAAAGAGTACCGAAATGACCAATAAGTGACTTAGAAGTGGAATCAAGTAATTACCAAGCAAAGAAAAATGACAAAGGGGGAAAAAAGGGGGAAAAAGTGACAAAAAAGTCTATAAATAGAAGCTCACAACTCATTTTTACCATTGCAATTTGAAAATAAACCAAAGGTGAAAATACCCCTTTTCTAAAAGAGTAGATTCTAGGAGCTTCAATGGATGAAACAACCTTCTTCTTGGACCAAGTGAGTAAAAAATACTCTTACTTGCAATTCAATATCTTATTTATGCATTATTTTTAGGTTTTGAGGGGGCACACTCTTGTAAAAAGAGAGGCCCTACATGTATGTGGTTTGTACAAGGCGAACCCACGTATATACTCGAGAAGGAAACAACCAACCTGCATACATACGTGACTATGTACGAAACAACCCGCGCACACCTTGAAATTCTTTGAAAAAATTAAATGCAAGGACTGACTCTCCTCCATTTTTCTATGAAACGGGATGTATGTTCACTGGAGGGAGAGGGAGCGTGAGGAAATTGATATTTTGGTTGAAGAGGACCCTATAGCCATCATTGCACTAAAAATGTGTGGGCTATGGAAATTGTTCCAGTGTCCATTCATGAGGGCACAACCTAGGATTCTCAATTCTCTTTCTGGAGTATTGACATCTTGATGTAGAGGTAATTATGCTAGAGTGTCAATCATTGAACCCCACTAAAGAGGATATATACTTCTTGAGTGGCTTTCCGAGGAGAGGGGAACCAGTGAACTTGAGGACGTTTCCTCTGAGGCCCTTTAACAAGGATTATATTTGCATGTACTGTGAGGATGAAACTGAGAAGGTATGTTCTCAAGCGCCAATCCACAAGGTCACCATCATATCTTTGTGTGTGATCTTACTCTTGATCAAGAAAATTACTAGATATGTTGTCCTTCAGCAGGCTTCTTGGGCACACATGCATTATTCCATTCAGTGTTTGGAGGCCAACATATTTTACTGTATTATGTACATGATGATATGCATGAACATACAACTTACAGAGTCTAAAAAATGTACCAACAATAACTTCTCGTTCGGTACCATCTTGTGCTCATTTTTCTTCAAGAGGGTGCACAGTCTCAGTCCTAGAGAGACAGTACGAGGGCATGTATCCTCCCTACCAGCAGTGACTAGGTGGGAAACGTTGTTGCCTTGACAGGGTGGAGGGAGGACCATAGAGGCCTTCGATGAAAAATTCTTTGACTGGTGGGCATGACAGTTCTTCCTCATGAGGACCAAGATGAGATAGGTAACAAAAGTTGTTTAATTTTTTAATTGTTTTTATATATATCATTTTTATGTGTGTATAGAGTATTGATTTGTGTATCTATTATGTAGAAATTTGTGACATGTGTGACCAGAACACTTCGCTAGGACTCGATGACATCCTCAACCAGAGGAGGGACCAACAGTAGATGGAGGACCATCAATGGTAGGGGGTACCCCCATCTAGAGAGGATGAAAAAGTTTTGAGATGAGTGGAGCACAACCTCACTGTGCTCACTCATGTTGTACCTATGACTGAGATCGAAGATCTCCCACATTCTATGCAGCCTCATGTAGTAGGGGTGCCTCAGACTTGGGTCTAACTATTCTGGCATTTGGCCAACATCGTTGTACAATATGGTAGGGCCAATAGGCCTCTTGCTTAGATAGTATAGACCATTGATGTGATGAGGGAACTTTTGTATATGTATTTTTTGAGGGCATAAGACCATCGATGTATACTTAACACTTTTGAGGCGTTCGTGCACACCTATGTACTCATGACACTTTTTTGAGATATATATATTTACATATTTTTTTTCTTATGGATGACAGTTTTACAAATGCATTTACATGTGTATGTGTGTGCTTTTCTTTTTATATGTGTGCAACATGCCAACCTAATATTTGATTAGATAGAGTATATGTTAGATGATTAAATCTCCTAGTAACATGGATAGATGTAGTGTAATTGAAATAATGTTCTAAGATGCAAAGTGGGATCATAAACATGGTAAACCCCATTTAATTGGGACTGGACTGGTTTAACATCTAGGTAGACCTGGAGGTGAGAAATTCCATGTGAAAAAGCATCACGAAGCAATTCTATCACTGCACTGTATTCAACAACATTGTCTGTAGCATCACCTAGACAATGTTAGGGACCTAAACCCTCATGTAGATAGAATAATATATTTCCATGTAATAAAGGTCAATATTAATAAGGCCTAGCAATAAGGAAGAATAATTCCAATGTAAGAAGACCTAATCAAAGCTTCTGCTTCTAGAACGATCTTCCTATAGATGGTTCTTTTGATATACATATTTAGTATAAATAGGAGTCGAGGGTATGAGAACTTTTGTCTAGGATATTATTGTAATAGAGCTCTGCTCTGCTGGAGGATTCCCCCTCGAAGAGGCAAGTGAACATTGCTATCGATAATCAAAGGGTTATTTATGGTGTTATTTTGTTATCATTTTGGTATTATTGTTGTGTTGTTCTGGTTATATTGTTGTTCATATCCCATTTCTATCTGTTTATTCTTGTTCTACATACTTTTTATATATGGAATATTACAAGTGGTATCAGAGCACCTTCCTTGGAAAAAAATTGTGGGTTAATTTTTTTCAGGGTAGAGACATATTCTGACGTCTTTAAGCTACAAAGATCTTTCATTATGTGCATAAACCCACGGTCGGGGATTCATACATGTAGGAAATACAAGTGGTACTTCAGTGCACTTATGTTGGCCAACCTTGTAACCCCTGTTGGTGCCCCTTCGAGTGGTAGTGCATCATACAACACATGTATACATATTGACCAAGATATCCTGAATCCATCCATAGATAAACCGATTGGCCGCCTGACTGATATAGTTCCATCGAGGAAAACACTCGGGAAGATACTTTCTAGTACCTGGGTAGTCGGGTAGTATGGCTAAGGGTATGGTCTAGCCTCCTTAGTTGGCACCCTAAGATATTGGGTTAAGTACTACTATTGGACCCCACATGTATATCAGAGATCTATAGCACAGGGAAAACCCTTTTCTATAGAACCCTTGAATACCTAACCCTTGGTACAAAAATGAAAACAAAATGGATGATATCTATTGTGGCGCAACTGTGTCTCCTGCTTTCGAGTTGTGAAATTACTACACATTTCTTCATGTTAAGAATCTGGATATTTCATCAGTGTAGTATTCTTCATATCGAAGTATAACTCTACAAGAGTAAAAAAAAAAAAGTTTGGATCATGTAGGCATCATTATTTGATACATATTTCATTGGTTTTCTCTCTTTTCCCTAATCACAGTCATACCTACGATTTTTCAGCAAATTTATTCCTTTTTTTTTTGGACCCAACCTCCTTCTAACACCCTTATTTGGGATTTACCCCATTAGATTCACCTCATCGCCCTAATCATTGTGATACACTTCACCCATAACCCATTTTTGTGTGGTCTCACTCGACCCTTTTCATGTTCCCTATTCATCATGGCCCATACCTATAGCCAATACTTGAAAGCTTGCTTCAATACCTTACACT
Source organism: Picea glauca (assembly GCA_000966675.3). Taxonomy (NCBI): domain Eukaryota; kingdom Viridiplantae; phylum Streptophyta; class Pinopsida; order Pinales; family Pinaceae; genus Picea; species Picea glauca. The sequence goes on along the minus strand of JZKD02S0286444.1, from coordinate 198,001 downwards.
CTAATTTCATAGAAACCCTAGAAGAAGTGCGAAAAATAAATGCCAATATTCTCTCCATCAATAAAAAAATAGATTCATCCATCGCAGCTTTAGTCACTACCTCAATCAAGGAACTCAGACAAGATCTCAAACAATAAATTACTACACATCTTAAATCTATTTCTACGATGATCTGCACTAAGTTGCATATCCATGTAGATATTCCCTTATCTGACCCACCTTTGCATACTGAAGGTGAAACTTCCTCTCATTCCCATAGTTTTCAGCCCAATCACTTTCAATGTGACTTATTCCTTTCATGTGTGGATGTGACCAAATTTGATGGATCAAAGCCCATTGGCTGGGTAACTCAAATGGAATATTATTTTTCTTTGTATGGCATTACGGATGAGATGGCCAAACTCTGTTATGGTATTCTCCATCTACATCAAGAACGTTGGAAATGGTGGAAATGGAGAAAAAATGCTCACCAAGGGTATGTGGCTTGGAAACACTTTGTGGAAGAGATTTATGAATGCTCTGACACTGACACCAACCATTTAGGACGTTTGACAAACTTGAAACAATCTAGCATATTGGAATACTTTATATCTTCTTTTGAGTGACTGTCTTTTCATACAGATGGAATGCCTGATGATTCTTTAGGAGAATGTTTTATTAGTGGACTCAAGGATGAGATTCATGCTCATGTCCTCATGGCTCAGCCTCATAGTTGGGTAAACGCTACTAAAAGAGATAAGGAAGAACAACAGGTTGGATCTTCTAAAAACGGCAAAACCTCCTTTATTCCTTGCACTAAACTAGTAACTCCCTCTCCTCCTTCTAATCCACTCAAGATCCAAAAATTAAAAAGGGCCAAAATGGCTAAACGCCAACTCAAAGGTCATTGTTATAATTGTGATGACAAATATTTTCCAGGACATAAGTATAAAGAACAAAATATTTTTATGACCATCTTAGAGGATGTTTCAGAAGAGGATGTTGAGTCTCCCCCTATGTCTTTGTCACCTGAACCACATATATAACCCCTCCCTCAGACCCTCCTGAAGTAGAACTGGTCATTTCCATAAATATTCTCACTGGATTCTTTGCTCCCCAAAACCTCTAGATAATTAGAGACATCAAGAATAGGAAGGTAATCATTCTTGTTGATAGGGGAACCACCCATAATTTTATTCATCACCGCATTCTTGTTTATATAGAAACTAGTTGCTATATTCGTGTAGTCAATAATTTCAAAATCATGATTTCCAATCGTGGGTCCATGAAATGTGGAGGGCATTGTGAAAATGTGTGTCTCCAAATTGGTGACTACCATATAAAATCTCATATGTTTTCTATCAACATGGGTGGTTGTGACATTCTGTTGGGTGTGGAATGGCTAAGGACTTTTGGTTCCATTCTAATTGATTTTAAGGAATTAACCATGCAATTCAACTAGGAGGGCCAACAATATAAGTTCCAATGAATCACCTTCGGTTCCCCGAAGATCATTAGTTCCCATTTCATGGAAACACTACTCAAAAAAGGTCATTCTGGAATTATTTCCCAACTCCATGGCATCCAAGCCACTCAGACACCCTCTGTTCCCCAGGACCTCCAATCGATCCTCTCTAAACATCAAATTGTTTTTCCCACTCCTTAGGGACTCCTTCCTTCCCATGGTGTTCATGATCATTCCATTCCCCTTGTCCCAGAGAGCCTTCCTCCCAATATATATCCCTATCATCACCCCTTTCCTAAAAAAATGAAATTGAGAAAATGGTTCAAGAACTGCTCAATGCAGGTGTTATCTGCCCTAATACGATCCCCTACTCTTCTCTTGTGGTCTTGGTCCTTAAGAAATAAGGTTATTGGAACATGTGTCCTGACCTTCGCATCCTCAAAAAACTCATCATTAAAGACAAATTTCCCATTCCTATCATTGATGACCTATTGGATGAATTAAGTGGCGCCCAGTTCTTCACTAAACTTGATCTTCTTTTGGGCTATCACAAGATATGTATGAAAGAGGCAGAAATTCCTAACACTTCCTTTAGAACTCATGAGGTCCACTATGGGTTTTTGTTCATGCCCTTTGGCTTGTGTAATTCTCCATCCACTTTCTAAAGCCTCATGAATCACGCTTTCCATCCTTTTCTTCATCATTTTGTGTTACTTTTCTTTGATGATATCCTCATCTACAGTAAAACCTGGATAGAAATTACTTGTCATGTGGATCAAGTTCTCCATCTACTCTCTCAGCACCGAATTTTCCTCAAACAATCTAAATGTGCTTTTGGCTCCTCAAAAGTATATTACTTGGGTCATCTTGTTGGCAAGGACAGTGTTAGGGTGGATCCTAAAAAGATTGAAGCTATGCAAGATTGGCCTCACCCAAAGACTCTGAAAAGATTGTAGGTATTTCTGGGTTTAACATGTTATTATCGCAAGTTTGTTAAGAATTATGGAAAGATTGTGGCACCTCTCAGTGAACTCCTTAAAAATAATTCTTTCACTTGGACTCCAACAGTTGCTTAGGATTTTCAAACCTTGAAGATGGCCATGTGCACCACTCTAGTCCTGGATCTTCCTGATTTTACAAAGACCTTTTTCCTATAATGTGATGCTTTCAGGAAAGGAATTGGCATGGTCCTTATGAAAGAAAGTCAACCTTTGGCCTTTACTAGAAAACAATTTTCCAAGAGAAATTTGGGCAAATAAATCTATGAAAAGGAAATTTTGGCTATTCTAGATGTCGTGGATATTTGGAGACCTTATTTATTAGGGAAACGTTTCCAAATTAAGACAGATCATTAAAGCCTCAAATATTTTTTGGAACAATGCCTTTCCTTCAAAAACAAAAATGGGTGACTAAGATCTTTGTATATGATTATGAGATCATTTACAAAAAATTCAAAGACAATGTGGTTGTTGATGTAGTTTGGAGAAAATTTGAAGATGAACGGTCTCCTTTTTCTCTCTCTTTCATTGTACCAAATTGGCTCCAAGTTGTTCATGTTAGAAAAATAGGACCACGGAGCAATAAAATAAAACAAATACAGAAAAAAAACACAGAAGACACACAATACAAGAGACACACAGATTTACGTGGTTCACCCAGTGTGGGCTACGTCCACCAGAGAAATTGCCAGGTCCTTCCTTTATTATTATCCAGCAAATGAAGGGATACAACCTAAAGAAAAACCCGCTATAAATTTCTCTTCTTTCTCTCATAGTCTCCTCTCTCATAATGAAATATTCACAAATCATCCATAGACCTAATACATTTCCCTCATAAAAGAGGGTTGCCTTCTAGGGCAAAAAACCCTAACATAATCTCTATCGTTAGATCTGCGACCTTATAATGAATGGTCCAGATTTACAATGAAATTAC
>JZKD02S0286444.1:169626-191690 GCA_000966675.3 Picea glauca | reverse complement strand
GTCTGGATTTGGATCTGCCCTTCCTAGAATTTTCACGGTTTCCTGAGCCCTTTCCTCTATCCTTTTGTCTTCCCCTGTTCTCCATGTTCAACGCATTTCCTGATGTCTCACCTGTTCTTTTCTATTGCATTTCCTCACTAAGGATAACACCAACAACATCATCAAATTTTAAAGTATTTGAACCAGAGACAGAGTTACTTACAGCCATGACCAAGCCATTACATGTTTCTGGCAATGAGCACAAGATTAGAAGAGCCCTAACCTCATCATCAAAGTCCACTTTTACAGAACTTAGTTGATTAGTAACCGTATTAAATTCATTTAAATGATCTGCAATATACCCACCTTCTGACATCTTCATATTAAATAATCTCTTCATTAGAAATACCTTATTGAACACCGAGGGTTTTTCATACAATTTGGCCAATGCATCCATCAAACCCTTCATTGTCTTTTCTTTCAAAATATTGAAAGCCACCGATGCTTCCAGGCCCAGTCATATCGTTCCTAGAGCCTTTCTGTATTATATCGTTTCCTTCTTGACAGGTAATACTTTGACTGCAACCTTACGAGAAAACTTCCCTCAAGGGTGAACATTGTAAGAACCTAGCACCCAAACTTTATGGTCCTTATACCATTCTCAAGTGTGTGGCACATGTGGCATATTAGTTAGATTTGATTAGTCATTCTAAGCTCCATCCTCTTTTTCATGTTTCCTTCTTAAATCAAGTGATTGGAACTAAGTGCCAAACTCAAACCAACCTTCCCGAGTTGGTTGAAGAAGGCTCATTTTGTCTACAACCACAATAATATTTTGACCAATCAGAGCATCGATTACATCAGAAAACAATCAAGGAAGTGTTTTTCCAGTGGAAAGATACAACTGCAATAGATGCCACTTGGGAAACACCTACCATTCTGCAAAAATTTCCCCATCTCAAGCCTTGAGGACAAGGCTATTTTTAAGGGGGAGGACATGTTAGGGACCTAACCCCTCATGTAGGTGACCAACCTGAGAAGAGTATTTCTTGAGGTAGAGCCCATTTCTAGGCTCCACCAAAGCACTTCCTTCAAAATCAACCAAATGGTAAGATCCCTTCTTTAAGGCCCATTTCACAATGAACGATTGTTGGCACAAGGGCAGACCCAGGGTTCAACGCTTCAATAGTGCACCAAAAAAACCATAACTACCATCCCTTTTGACAACACCTGCGAAGCAAATGAAGTCTCACCTAAGGTAGAGGCAAGGGTGGTTGCATGACTCAGATGTTCGCAACCTAGATGGGACATAGATCTATGATTACAACACCTTAATACAACACTTAGCAGTTATCTTTTACTAGTATTTAGTCTTTATTTATAGCATAGATAAACCCTAATTACAGAGTAGTGTAGTACTCAGCGAGATCCAACAAATTTAAGCACTAAACACATCAACTTAGATCATATCTAGCATCCTATTCTCATCATTAGGCACTAAGCTAGCATATTAATCAAAGCGTACATCATTGGACTAAGCATTAATCATATGAACAGTAAAATAACCATAATGCACAAAGAAAACAAAACACGAGATATACGTGGTTCACTCCTATCCTAGGGCTACATCCACCAACTCTTCTTCTCTTTATTGTCTTCAGTCAATCATCTACATGAACAGAGCCAAAATATCCTACTGTGCATAGGACAAGAAATCTGTGCGCACTCCACCAGAGCCTCCTTCCCCGAGTTGGGTTACAACACCAAGCCTTACACAAGCCTCTTACATCCTCTAACACTTATCTATGCAAGTTTCCAACATAGCATGCATGAATCATTTACAATTATCACTTGCACTTAGCACAACATCACCTAGATATCTCTTTACATTGCCTAAACATCTATTTATACATTAAAAAAAGGGCTTAGACATGGGTAAACCCATGGGCTGACATCCCCATACCCATTACATAATAACAAAACCCAAAAATTCCTAAACAAGGGGTCAAGATCCCGCGATCTCTACTTCGACTTGTGTTTCACCTTCAATAGCCTGTTGAAGTCCCAAAATAGGTCAAACCTGACCAAGGATCTCCAAAAATTGGTTAAGGGATAGCAAGCCCCCAACACTCACCTGTGAATCATCCTCAGTCACTCTGATCTGGGTAGTCCTGCCTCAAAATCCTCTTTACATCACCTAGACATCTATTTATACATTACAAAAAGGGCCTAGACATGGGTAAACCCATAGGCCAACATCCCCATACCCGTTACATAAGACCAAAACCCAAAAATCCCTAAACAAGGGGATGGGATCCCGCGATCTCTGCTTCAACTTGGCCTCCACCTTCAATAGCCTGTCGAAGTACCAAAATAGGTCAAACCTGACCAAGGATATTTAAAAATTGGTCAAGGGCCAACAAGCCCCCGACACTCACCTGTGACTCGTCCCAAGTCACTCTAATATGGGTAGCTCTACTTAAAAATACTCAAGCTTGGCTCGATATTCTTCAACCTACTGCTACACCAGGGCCTCCTGCTTGTTAAAATCCTAAAGAACTACCTCATTCGCAGGTCCTTCCAAGCATTTCTCAACTGCAGTGACTACTTTTTCTAGTTCTGCTTCTCGTCCTTCAATCTCTTCAAATAGTTGGCAAGCTGCCTCCTGGACTGGTTGGAGCCTTTAAATCACTTCCATGAATTTTCTCTATATGGCATGGACTTGTTGTTGAACAATGTGTTTTTCCTAGAATATTTTCAGTCTCTCAACTACAAACAAGAGCTTCAACTGTACCTGTACTGCTGCTGCTGGATGCTTTACCTACTAGAGTTGGGACCTTAGTGTCTTTAATTCAAGATCCTCAGTAAGTCTCTCATAAGTCTGCACACTGCGATGACTGAGTTTTTTACAATCCATGGCAAAGGTCTTGATTCTATGAACTACTCTCTGAGCAGTTGCTTCGAGTTGATCCTGCACATCCTATAGAGTGTTCAACACTATTTGGAGCTCTAGATTTGTTATTCTCTATTGACATTATTGAATGTATTCAACAAGCTTCGCTACCTGATGCTCCACTGGGTCTTCCTCCTTTTTCTCTAAGCCCATCATAGAGAAAAGTTCTCTACTGATTTCTTCTTTTACTGGAACCTACTCGGTGAGAAACTATTCTTTCTATGCTTTCTCTTCTTCAAACTTTGCTCAGAGGGTAGCCTTCTCCTGCTTTGCAACCCTGTGTTTCTCTATCACCTCCTCTTATGCTTTCTTCAGGGCCACTATGGCCTTTTCTTTTATTCCTGAGCATGACGAAGGTGAGCTTTGGTTACATTGGCTATTCTGTGGAGTTGGGTAGGCTTGTCTCCGAAATCTATTTCTTCTAAGGGCGGTGGCACAGTAGACGCTGTGTCACTAGATTGGAGGGATTGTTGGATACCTCTTAGCTCTATCTCAATTCTATCATACACGGTTTCTTGTTTTTATTCATTTCTCTACAAAAGATCTGTTGAGGCATATGATACAACTGCATTAATGAAGTCAAATTCATTGAGCATGAGCACTGTATAGAGCTTGTTCTTACTAGCTTTGGACTTCTTCCGCGATGTAGGTTTCATGGGGGAAATATTTATTTTATTAGATGAATCTTTGTAACCAGGGGGATTATTTGGTTGTGTGACTTCACCTTGGCTCTACTAATATCATTTTCCATTGCTCTCTTCTTTATCTACCTCTTTATCACCTCCTCCTCCCAGTGATTCTAAGGTAGTTTCTTCTAATGCACTACTCCATTGTTGGACCTCTTCTGTCTTCTTCATTTTTCTGGTTCTATGTGTATCATGCCCTTTGCAAGTGACTACCGAGCTTTCGATTAGTTCAGGATCAAAAACTTCTATGGAGTCCACAGGGATAAGGAGCTCTATAGGCTATTCCTTAGTTATTTCTTTTAGGTCCTCCTTTGTGAGTTTATAATAACTCTGTAGTACTTCATTGTGTTTGTGTCCATGCGCAGTGATATACATAAAATGTTTGTCTGCATGGAACTTCACAAATGGTCTAAACCTATGTAGGGTGTTTGGAGTCATCTGGGGGACAACTTCAATATCCCTCTTTAACTACAGGTATTAGGTATGGAACATTGCATTTGACTTCCACTATTTTCCCATGTCGCTCGAATACCAGAGCGAGATGAACTTCACAACTAAGGGTTCATATGACTCTATTTTAGAGAAGGTCAGACCTTCCAACATCTTCCAAGATATTAAGGCAATGAGGATCAACAAACAACTAAAATGGACATCATAGCCCTAATCCTGAGCTTCACAAAATTCTTGGTCTAGCTAGTTCACTAAGTACTTTTCCTAGTTCATATGTAGCCCCTCCACGCATTTCCCTACGAGGTCAACAATAAACCTTGTGACCTATGTGGGTTTGTTCTTCCAGACTAGCTTACCATCAATCAAATGGAAAGAAAGACACACTGTGCCATTCTGGATGGAGGCTACCTTGTATCCTCTCTTCCCCTTCTCCACATCTCCATAGGTATCTTTAATCTTCTCTGCCAGGGCACAGTCTGCAACCTTTCTTGGGTAAAAGTCTTGTCGGTTTGGTCCCTGCATGCTCAATCTAGTGATTTGATTGATCAGTGTTGGGCGGACGATGATGCATCCATTTAGCCACAGATAGCTAGCTTGGAATCTCGACATTAGGAGCTTAACAAATGAATTAACCTTTTGGTGCCTTTCAAAATGGGGTATCTTCAATATGTTCAGTATAGTGGACTACGCGAGGTCCATAGTCCATGGTTGAGGGATTATTCTCGACTTCTTCCCCTTTTTCCTTGTCAAATACCTTTGAGGGGGGAGCATGTTGAATTTCTTGCAATCCCCTAGGATGAATTTGTTGATATTTAGTGTCACGATGTTATCTGGTTGAATCTTGCATGTGCGTATCCCAGGGGACATTGTCACGATTCACCACACCGGCCAGAGGCTATATTTAGTCGAGCATGATGGATGGGATTAACTTCTCATTCACTAAGTCATCTCTGTGTTGGTCATTTTATCATATTCAGCTCGAGATGGTCTAGATCCATGAGTGGTCAATGAGGAGGCTTTCACTCCTCGCATCGATGAATATTGAATTCTGACAAACATCACCTTCTCAGCCATAAGGTCGATTAGAACTTCTTCAAAAAACTTTTCTATGACGCTGATTTCATCCAACATGCACACTCAATCTCGGAGGCTTAGGTTGAAGAACAAATGCCTAATGCAATAGAACAAGTGGATAAATATCAGTAAACATAGCGTGGTAACAATGAGTTCTCTTGTTGGTTCAAATACAATTCGCAAAAAGTGTTCTCGGTGCAACAGTCAACGAAATAAGTAGACAATGATGTAACAGATCCCTCCAATGGACAAGAGGCTTTCATCAATGCAATTATGTCTATTACGGCATGGTCCCAATGGTCCGATGGTGAGCTTCGAGGCCAAAAATTCTTGCTAACCATTTGGGAACGTCGGTCTAATGGTTATAATGCCTCCAACAGTTATATCTCTCTGCCATGGAAAAGTGCCTATCTGAGCTACTATGATATTTCGAGGAAGTTCAAAATCTGGAGACCTTCCCTCTGCAAAGTATTATATGGAAATTCATGTATTTTTTCTAACTTTTCTTTTTTCTTGTTGAGATTTCAAGCCTTCTTCCCTGTGATCTGCATTAACGGGGTCCTCTTCCCATTCTCATTCTTATCTTCTCTTGACATAATAATTTGACATTGTTGATGGTATTTACTAGGGATCAAAGACAATACCTTTTCTCTATCTAGGGTAGGTGCTCTACTCTTTTGTATAGGCGGGTGTTTCAAGTCTTCTTGTGTTCTCTCAACTTCGACATCCAAGTTTCTAGTTCTGCACAACTTTGACCTATTTTCCTGTTCTTCAATCAACTGTGCTATCCTCCTAGTCATGAAATCTTTTTAACTCTCTTGTTTTCTTTTCTAGAGATTCCTCTTCTTTTCTTTGGGTCTGATGTTTCTCAATTCGGGGTTTTCCTAATAACATAGAAAATGGGGTGTTGTTCTTAATAAATTTAACAACCTCAAATTCTTCCTCTATCGAAGTTCCTTGATCACTCATAGAGGTTTGGGCAAGTCTTCAAGATAGGGTTATCAAATTTCCTCTAAATAATCTTATTCCTCCCAATGAAGGAATCATAGAAGGATTTCCTAAAATTCCCCAGGTTCTTTCTGTTGTTATATTCACCTATGTTTCCTCATCCAAAATAAAATCTATGTCGAAGTCTACTATTTTTGTTTTTGTGCACTATTTTTCTTTGAAAATTTATGATAAGTTTATATCTTTGTGATCCTTGAGGATTTCTTTCATTTGTAGTAATATAGTCTCTGATTATATCTGGGGTTCTACTATGGTCTCAGTCTCTTGGTCTTCCTCAGGTTTTTCTCATCTCATATTCATTCTTTCAACCTTAGCAATCATTCTAGGGAAATCCAGAAATTCATGGTCCATAGATTTACAACAAAGACAACTAGGTCTTCTACCTGGGAATTCCTTAGCAAGATGTCCCAGTCTTCTCCAACTATAACAAAGAGTTAATCCTCTCTTTCTCTTAAATGATCCCTAACCTTTCTTGTTCTGCACACTAGGATCATAGTAGCTAACATACAAACAATTATTCCTAGTATCCTGCATCTATTTGTTAGTCCCAACATTCTTTCTATCTATAGGAATAACATATATTTCATTATTTCTATCATATCTACTCATACCGAACCTTCTTTCATCTAGATATGTCCTAGTTGTCAGATTAGGAATTTTTTTATGAAACATATGTAGATCCATACTTTCGAAAAAAAATTTCCACTTATCTTACTTTTAACATGGAAAAAGGATTTCATATCTCACCTATTTAGTCAAAAGAATTCACTTTAACTTTATTACAGCACAAATCTATCAGATCTTACCTCTTCTCTTTAGATCTGCCTCCTCTCTTAGTACAAATCTTTCACAAACTATGCACTAAAGCAACAGATCTATGCACAGAGATTTATTTATTTTACTTAGTTCCCAACAATCACAGTTTTAGGTCCCAACAACAGAACCATTTGTTGGCACAATGGTAGACCTAGGGTTCAATGCTTTAGCAGCGCATCAACAAAATCCTAACTACCAACACTTTCGGTAACACCTTCGAAGTAGATGAAGTCTCACCCAAGGTAGAGGCAGGGGTGGTTGCAGGACTCATATGTTCACAACCCATATGGGACACATATATGTGATTACAACACTTTAACAAAGCACTTAGCAATTATCTTTCATTAGTATTTAGTCTTTTTTTACACTGCAAATAAAACCTAATTACAGAGAAATGTAGTATTCGGCAAGATCCAACATATTTAAGCACTAAACACATAAACATAGATCAGATCTAGCATCCTATTCTCATTGTTAGAAACTAAGCTAGCATATTCATATAAGCATAGATCATTGCACTAAGAATTAATCATATGAACAATAAAACAACCATAATTCACAAAGAAAAAATAACACAAGATATATGTGGTTCACCCCCAACCTGGGGCTATGTCCACCAATTCTTCTTCTCTTTATTTTCTTCAGTCAATCGTCTACATGCACAAAGCCACAAGATCCTACTCTGCATAGGACTAGGAGATTTGTGTGCACTCCACCAGATCCTCCTTTCTCAAGTTAGGTTACAACAACAAGCCTTACACAAGCCTCTTACATCCTCTTTCACTTAGCTCTACAACTATCCCACATAGCATGCATGAAACATTTACAGTTATCACTTGCACTTAGCACAAAATCACCCAACTCTCTCTTTACATCACCTAGACATCTATTTATACATTATAGAAAGGGCCTAGACATGGGTAAACCCATGGGTTGACATACCCATACCCATTACATAATCCTTAAACCCAAAAATATCTAAACAAGGGGCTAAGATCCCATGATCTTCGCTTTGACTTGCGCTCTACCTTCGATAGCCTGTTGAAGTCCCAAAATAGGTCAAACTTGACCAAGGATCTCCAAAACTTGGTCAAGGTACAATAGTGGTCTGAATCACATGGGTTTGAACTTACCTTACCCCAGGGGATCTTTGTCTTAATCATAGACCAGGAAAATATTTCCTTTGTAGAAAATCAGAGGATGAATGGATTGATCATACTGACACTTGAATCTTTACTTATGAGCCTCAATGGCTTAGATTTCTTCACAAAACTTCTCATTGAGCTACTCGATATATAGTAGGCATTCCTCAAGAGGTGAAGTGTATGAAATTAATTGCACTACTAATTTTAAATAAGGAATATGACACTCAATATGTAAGACTGCTTCCAGCCCGTATACGAGTTGACAAGGTGAAAACTCAGTGGCAGTATTCATAGATGTTCAGGAGGTCCACAATGTTGAATATAAAATAAAATGTTAATTTGACCTAGAAGAATTGATCATTCGCTGAAGAATAGTCTTGAGAGACTTATTCACAGCTTCAACCTGACCATTCTCTTGCAGGTAATAAGTTGATGAATGTTCTTCTTTAAACCCGATATTTGACATTAATTCACGCATAATTTTGTTTTGGAAGTGAATACCATGGTCAGTTATAATCTCCTTCAGGATACCGAAACTTGATATTATCTGATTAAAGATGAAAAGAGTTGCATTTTTTCCATCATTACTAAACGTTGCCATAACTTCAACCCACTTTGTGAAGTAATCTACTACTATGATGATGTAACGATTCCTCCTGGTTGAGGCTAGGTGACATGTAGTGAAGTCAATCCCCCACTTGGTGAAAGGACCAACAACAATGACTGGAAACATAGGAGCAAGATGTGCCCACATATTCTGAAAGAACATTTGGCATGGGTGGCACTTCTTGACCACCCCAACGCAATCCTTGATTAACGAGGGCCACAAGTAACTTGCACGTAGAAAAAATTTGGTTGTTTCCAACCAAGAAAAATTACCGCCACATGCTCTAGTGTGATAGTCATTCAAAATGAGATCTTCTTCTTCATGGATAAAGCATCACCGAAGAATGCAGCCCATTCATCAACAATACCATGTTTCACCAAGTATAAGATAGTTTCGTTCCTGATGATGAATTTCTTGATGCTCATCATGGGAAGCAAAAGAGGAGCACTTCAAAGTCTGGAGATAGACCAATATATCTCCAAACTAGGGGTTTGAAGATGCAATTAGAAAAATATGTCCCTTAATATGCGACTCTTTGGTCATGATATCACTAGACTCAACTGGAAGTTCTGAAATGAGTTCAGCAAAGACCAATGACTTTTTGGATTTTGCAGAAACAAAATCCAAGTCAAATTCTTGTAAGATGACTATCCATGTACAAATATTTCTGCCAATGAGTCATCATGTTAACACATATTGGAAAGGGTTCACAATGGAAATAGAAGTGGTATTACAAAGAAAAATGTAGTGAAAGAACCATTAGACAACATGAAAAGCTACCAAAGAAATTTTCTCAACATGAGAATAGTTGAGTTTCGGCCCGACAAGGCCTTAGCTAAGGTAATATATAAAGTTCTCTTTAAGAATATCATCTTATTGAATCAATACCATGTTGATGGTCGACTCCACAAAAACTACATATAACAAGAAATATCTATTATAATCAAGAAGTCAGAGAAGAGGGGCAGATGTCAGGGCATGTTTCAACGCTTCAAAGGAGTGTTGAGAAGATTTATGCCAATAGAATGGGAACCCTTTTTTCAAGAGACGCATAAACCCTTTAGTGATCTCATTGTAATTTGTGACAAAATGCCAAATACAATTCACTTTCCCTTGTAATATCTAAAGATAGGGTGTCATGTACAAGGGAGGCAATTGAAGTATCACCTTAAACTTGAGAGGATTGACCATGATCCTTGTTGTCATTACAATAAAACCTAAGAGACAATCTGACGTCACACATAAAATACACTTGCTAGGATTCAAGTGAGTCTGATAGTAACAACATTGTTCAAATATTAGTCAAAGATGGGAGGGATGATCAGATCTATCGTGATAGCATGATGCTAGATCATCAAGGTACACCTCGAATATGTGTCTAGGGTTGTGAAAAGAAAACAACATGGCATGTTGAAAGGTAGATCCAACATTCTTGAGGCCAAAAGTAATTTTTCGATATGTGAACATTCCCCAAGGACAAATAAAAGTTGTTTTATGCTGGTCCTCAGATTTGATTTGAATATGATTGTATCTCGAGAAACTATCCATGAATGAAAAGACATCATCTCCTTCACACTCATTGGCAATATGATCGATGAATGGGGTGGGAAATTTTTCTTTTAGACATGCCTCATTCAAATCCTAGAAGTCCATACACATGTGAATCATTCCATGTTTCTTATTAACCGAAACCAGGTTTGAAACCCATCTTGTCAACTGTATAGGGTAGATAAAACCAACTTTGAGTAGTTTTTATACTTATGCATTAATTGTTGCATCTTTTAGAGAATTTTCCGGACAAAGCTTCTGTTAGACCGGTTTGGCATCAGGATAATTTCTAATTTCATGATTGGCAATTCATGCGTCAATGCCTGGAATTTTCTCGTAAGACTAGGAAAAAACGTCTCAAAATTATTTGAATAACTTACCGTAGGTTCAAATATCTTTAGGGGAGAAACCTTCTTCGATGAAAACATTCTCCACAATGCCAAGGGTTTTAGAGATATTGATTACAATTGTTGTAGCAATGCTTTCCATGTTCCCTTGGCATAAACTCCATGTGTAGCCAGATGATTGATAGGACAAGAATTATATCCATTCATGGTCGAAACAAATTATTCAGCCTCTATTATCCTTAACTCGGGAAGGATGTAAAATATATGATGTAGATAATCCCAAGGTCTATCGAGACCATTCATTCCCTCGAGAATCACCTCATCAGAGGGAAAGACTAGGTCTAAAGGATATTCATTGGCAAGATAATATTGATCCAAAATAGGCTTGAGAACTGGATCTAACTCCTATGCAGGAGTCATAACAGGGTTGACCAAAGTCTCCTGGACAATGTTGTATGCAACCTCTACTGCAGATAAGGGCATGGCCATGCCATGATGCCCTGTCCCTTCCATCGAGGTTAATGGGGAAGGTAAATTCCATGAATCATCAAAGTATCTTGTTCAAAATGATGACACTTATAAAATTGCATCCCTTGTCTAGTCGGGGATAATCGATATAAGCTTTACATTTCCAAAAGGCGGTGAGTAATCAAAAGTTCCCATCCACAATGGAAACATACCAACACCTAATTTGACATTTCTAGGGTACATATTATCAATCATTAGGATCGTGGAAGCCCCCAATGAAGGGTGAGGATGGGAGAGGTACAACTGGTCAATGGTCACAATCTGACCCTCATGTGGAAAACATGAGACCCAAAAAACCATAGCAACCACTGCATGCATTGCGTAAGTCCAACTTCTTCCTAAAAATAGGTTGTAGTTAAGAGGGGCATCGACCACTTAAACTTTGACACACACAATTTTACCTCCCAATTACATGAGAAAGGAAGGAATAATTCTATGTGGTCTAAACGACTAACCGTCAAATGCCGTAAGCAACATAGGCGATGGGAAAAACCTAGGCTAGCCAAGGCCTTCCAACATGCCAACGACGTCACACAAGTCGACGCACCCTCATCAACCATTGTATGAAAAATTTTCTACGTAAAATATTTTGTGGTGTAAGCCACTTCTATCTAAAAATAAACATGGTAAGGAAGACAAGGTTTTAAGTCAGTTGGATAAAAAATGATCGCTTCTAGGCTGAAAGTCTCTATCGCTCCCAAGGTGGACAACACATCTTTTCTCTACAAGGGGAAAATATGGAGGACTTCCAAAGAAGACATCATGCAAGGGGTTTGTTCAAAATCTTCTACAATGGAGTAGTTATGGGCAACCCTTGTGTTAGGATTTTGAGAATCCTTCTTAAAAACACCTTTAGGGATGTGAGTCATTGTTTCTCCCACCGCCCTCTTGACTTGGAGGGGATTCGGCAGGTTAGTGGATTATTTTACCTTCTCAAAAGATTATTGTATTTTAGTAGTCTTGGGCCCTGGATGTTAAATGAGCCTCGACACTCATGATGCAAATATTTGTGGTCGGGTTGTTATTGATAGGCACGGGGGGTCCCTGACTACCCCCTGCCGCGCTCATGGATGAGTAGCGTGAGCCATGTTTTTCCCTTGTGGAAAAGGGTTCGTCAATAGAACATATTGTTGTTGCACTAATAGCTTCTAGGATTCTGCAAGTCAAGGACACAAATGAGGTCTTCTATGAAAATATTACATCGATACTTCAACTTATTCTTCTCAATTTCCCCCCCACAAGAATTATCGGTACCCTTTTTATCCCCTTTAAATTTCTTATTCCATTGTTTCTTCTTTCCCTCGAGCTGCTGGTTGGTCTTGGGATTCATTGAATTCACACTGTGTACATCCGAACTTAGAGTCTGGCTAGCCATAGTTTGTTGCATCGACAATTGTTGCAACTAATTTGACAACATGTTCCTTGAATTGCTTTGTGTTGATCCCACAATATCATCGGCATGGGGTCTGGAATTTTTCTTGGCCTTATCAACAGTATACTGGGGTGCATCTAGAAAAATCTCATAGAGAATTCTAGACTAAGAGTATATCAGCTCAAGTTGTTGAGCTCTCATAATCACCTCCTCTTCTGAAAAAGCTCTGGAAGTCACTATGTCCTTGGATACACAGGGCACCAAAGACTTGAGGAACCACTCAAAAAAGAAAGAAGGGGGGATCTTAAAATTAATTAAGCTCTTTCGAAGTCGCCATTCTTGGAAATGATCAGAGATGTGGTCGGCCTTGGTTTTCTGAAAGTTGGCAAAAATTTTGGTGTTGGCATCGTATCTCACAGGTAACTGAAAATGGTTCAATAAGACCATTTCCAAGTCATTGAAGTAAGAGTATCTCAAGATATCGAGCTCAATATACCATTTCATAGGAATATCTATAAGAGTGTGTTCGAAAAGACACAATTGGATAGATTCGTCTTTCAATGAGTTTGATGAGAACCACAAATGAAAGTTCCTCACATGATTAGCTAGATCTTCTCTAGGCTTGCCCTAAAATTTCAGAATATATGAATGCAACTTAGCTAGCATGGGGGGGCAATGTGTATTGTTTCAAATAGGATCATTCAGTAATATTGGCAACTCTGGAAGATGTAGCATTTCTAGAAATGGTAGTTTCGGTTGTGAACTATTTAGAGGAGAATAGGGTCCTGGAGTTTGAATGGCACTAGGTTGCCAAGAAAAGTTGGACTCTTGACCAGGGTTTTGGTAAAAACCGTGGCCTTGACCATCATAGGGAAAATGTGTCTGTTGGGGTATCATCGGCTGACTCCCAAAATCAAATGACATATCTTGTGTGGGGATTTATCCCTACATTGTGTTCCAAGTACCTTAGAAGGGGATGCCTCCGTCTGATCAGATGGGCATGGGTACAGAGCCCTACCTGGGGTTCCATTGAGTATGGAAGGGGTTTCACATGACCAACATCCATTGCAAGGGAATTGATCCCTGCCAAGGATTCTAAAGACCCTGTGTGGAGAAAAATCCATTCATCTCTCCCTGTGAAGGAATGGTACCTTGCACCATGTTTTGTTGACCAAAATGAGGGTCTACCCTAGTCGAGACAACATCCGAAGAAAATATTTTTTCCCAAACACACCGAATAAAGAGAATGACATAGATCCCACTATCATTTTATAAGACTTGGGCTCTAAACTCCTTCCACCAAACAAGCTATAATTATCATTTGTCTTGATTGGTTGCTGAAAAGCACCACCGAGTGAAGGGGACGGAGGGGTTATATGACCCCCACCATAAATGATAGCATTAAAAGGGACAAAAGTTCCCTTGGTTGACCCTAGCATGGTATAATTGAATCTCCCTACCGCTAGAACCATGGTATGTAAGGTAGAATAAGTAAGAAATGAGTTTGAATCAAAGTCAAGCAGAAGGGAGGGCCCATCACACTCTGAGTAAATGGGATAGTTTTTGAAGTCGATAACGGTATCGGACTGCTGCCCAAAGTTGAGGGAGTCGATACAAATGTGGTCCTAACTAGTGAAGATGGAGAGGAGGTAGGATTCCCCCTGAAGTAGTAGTCATAATGGGAGTATCAGAACTCCCGGAAAAATTAGCATCATTCACTTCCATTGTCGCTCATAAGACTAGCTGGTTCTCAAAAGATGTCACCTCAAGAGGGACAATATGAATCAAGATTGGTAATGACAAGTCATTAATCAGAGGGTTATCTCATTTGAGAGCCTATGTATCAGGTTAAAAATGAGTAGGTTCCTCAGGAGTCTAAAAGTATCCTCGCGGAGTAGGCTCAGGCGCAATTATAGTTTCATGTGCCCCAGTCGCTTCGAACGACCCTTCTTGGTCAATTCTTTTCCTTAATGGTGGCGGAGGTGGCTCCAAAGTAATCGAAGACATGATCTAAAGCCTTCACAAACAGTGGAGATAGATATTCCACTTTGTGAAATGATTAACCAACACAATAAGGCTTAAATAATGTTGAACAAAAATCACACACTAAAAAGTTTCCTAAAGAAAAATCAAGTAGTTGACTATCCAGTAGAAAGGAAAGTTATGCTAATCAACATTAGAGAAACTAACCAGTGTAAGTGAAACTAGAAGACGAAAGCACCCTATGGGTATACTTTGTGAAGCGCAATTCAATGATGTATCGTGGTATACCACCATAGGCACCTGTGTAAGTCCCTAAAATATGGGTAACTAGGTTTCCATTTCGCAGTCAGTTATTAGTCAGGTACAATCGACAACCGAGCAGATTGTAATGAGAAAGATAACAATTCTGGAGCCCTTAAAGTGTATCCAAAGAAAATGGTCTGGAAGACCAAAAAGGATCTCAAATGGATTCGAGGTCCACGAATATCCATAGGAAAATACAATCGGTATTGTTCCTGAGAAAGACCCTTAATATACAATCCCCACTACGTTTAGTCCAACTTCGAAGGGGTTATCTCTGGTTCCTTTCCTCACACGACCTCGTGTTTATCCCATGTGTTAGAGGGGGGTCCCAACTAACTCTTACGATAATGGAATTAAATCAATCCATAACTTATACTCCAATGTTTGATTTAAGGTGGCCTTGAAGATTTTCCTCTCCAAACCTAATTCAAGGCCAAAAAACCCTAAACTAGTTTGTGAACCCTACAAACAAAAAAGCATGATGTATTTTAGATTAGGTGTTATTTTTAGGGCTTGATTTTCTCAAAAGGTATGGTAGTGAAACAAATGGTTTTATAAAGAGACAAATAAGGAGGAGATATTTAAATCACTTGAAAGAAAAATTACTTCGAATTTAAAAGGAAAGCTTGTAACTAAATCTTTGTAAACTCAACTTTTCCAAATGACATTTCAAGATATTTCAAATAAAGAAATCCTAAAACTTGATTTAGTTTGACTTAAAACTACTTGTGCTTCAGGAAATCAAGAAAAAAATTGAAAATAAATACTCTTTTTTCTTTTTCAAATAACAACTTTAACTACTTCACCAAACTAAATGCAAGAAAATGAAATTCTTTCTTTTTAACCGCTTTAAAGAGAAAAAAATGAAGTAAACGTTTTCTTTTTTCAAAGAAAGTAAAAAAGGATAAAAATAAAATTGAAACAAGATTGGTAAAGTCCTTCATCCCACCGTGGATCACAGGGATTGAATAAATAAACCAAAAAGGAGGATCTAATTCTTGACAGCTTGTTCAAAACATTTTAGGGTAAACACAAGAAGACTAAGTAAACAAATAAGTTGGAACCTATACCCAAGCTATGGCCACAAAAAGAGGCTATGGTTGATTCAAGAAATCCCTGAGAAGTGTGAACTTTTATCAGGAAAGAGGCAAACTCCATCTTTGTTAAAAAACTTTCATGAAACAAACACGTGGGTTGTTGCATTATCATCCCGTGTATGTACATGGGTTGTTTATTTTGCAAAGTGTGTATGTACACAGGATGACCCAAGACAGGGTGCGTAGAACTCTATGTATTTTAAAAAATTAAAAGACTAGGCAGTCTTACAGAGAAGGGAGAATGTAATGATCCCAAGCAATTTTTTTTATTGGAATCACTAACTAACCACTAATTTAATTGTTTACTGTTATGTGTGTAGGTTGGCATTGAAAATTTCAGCCATACAATTTAATCAATTATTCAACCATAAATTAGACAAGAAACATTCCAATATATGAAGATCTTCAATCATTCACAAGATAGGAACGACAAGCAATAACTGAACTTTATTATAAGAAATCAAGCACCTGATACAAATAGAGAAGAAGATATGGAATAAATTTATATGGATTCAAGATAATAATAGAGATGCATACAAAATGCTCTCAGTTATATAGATCAAGACTCCCAAAGGTTGTAACAGAAGATGAACGCTCAACTGCAAAACTAAGGTTTAAGTCTAACCCTCAAGCAACTGGTACGACCCGTCTGATTGCTGGTATGACCTCCTGTAGACAATGGATACTAGGGGTTTATCCCTCTTGAATATGAAGACCCCCAAATGATGTAAAAATCCTCCCAAATATAGATCAAGGCAATAGAAGCCTCTTTATGAAGTATGGAGCTCAAAAGTTGAATATTTTTCCTCAAACTGCAGAAACCCTAGACTGGTACAATCCTCTTGAAGCCCTGATATGGCCAATAGTATGACCTGGCTGAATATGGGCACTCAAACCCCTGAAAATCTCTAAAATGATAGATTGGGTGGCCACAAGCACCTGAGAAAATTTCCAAGGTCATATCTAGCCTATAGCCTTCTAGATCTAAGAAATATGGAATCACAAATGTCCTTTTCCTCCTGAAATCATCTCAACATGCAAATAGATGATAGGGACATGATAAATCCTCAAAGAAGCCCTTAAACTGACGTGAAAGGGATTGCAAGGAAAACCCTAATGTTGAAAACCTCTGAAGCTTCCTCAATATGTTGGATTGAACTCTTCCTCAACCAATGGTGTGCCCATGCAAGAAAACCCTAACTGGTACGACCCTGTTGATCCAATTGGTATGAACCTGCTAGTCATTCTGAGTTGATGTTGGATGTAGAATGCTGTGGGTGGAGTATTTCATCCCCGAGAAAAATCTTGGAAAAAGGTAAGTGGAATCTTTCACCACTGAGTTGTTCACTAGTGTTTGTAATATCAAAACCCTCAAAACTGTATGCTCAATAGCATCAACAAGAACATACCAAAATCCAGAATGAATGAGAGGTGCGCCCTAGACTTCTCTTTATACTTTTCTTCTATTTCCTTATTGAGTTAAGTTAACCCCAAGGGTTAACTCCTATCTTAACCTCCAACGCTTATATTCCTTCATTGAGTTATCTTTTTAACTCCTTTTACCTTTTTATTAAGTCAACCTAAGAATATAACATAAGTTTGGTTGAATTTTCCCCTCAGTGTGAGACTATGGCCTAGTGGGGATGCCTATGCCACTAAGTCTTGTCAAACCTCTTCATCAAGAGGTGGGGGAAATTATAGCCTCCCCTACTAGAAATTGCTTTCCCTCAAGAAATTGCAAACCTATTTCCCGTACCACTTGTTCAGTCTCCCACATGGCATCCTGAATGGGTAGATCCTTCCATATGATTAGGTACTCTTTGATGCTTCTTTTCCTAATCCTCTTCTCTTGAACCTCTAGTATCTCTTATGAAATCAAAAAAAGATTCCCCTCTTTGTCCATGGGAGGTAGTACCTCAATGGGTGTGATATGTTGGTCGATGGCCCTCTTCAGGTAGGATACATGGAAGACATTGTGTATCTTATTACCTTGTGGAAGATCCAACTCATAAGATACGACCCCTATCTTCCTGCTAACCCTGTAGGGCCCAAAGAAACATGGTTGTAGCTTCTCTTCTCTTCTTCTTTTAATAGAATCCTGCATGTATGGTTGGATCCTTAGATAGACTAAATCACCAATCTCAAAAGTGTGCTCAACTTTGTGCTTGTCTACTTGGACCTTCTGTTGGTTTTGTGCTCTCTGTAGATGATCCTTCAACTCTCTAAGGATGTCTTGTCTTTGCTATAACCAATCCTATAACATTGGTTCCATACTATCACCAAAATAAATCTCCACAAAAGATAGTGGGTCATAGTTGTATAAGTCCCTGAATGGTTTCATGCCTATGGAAATGTGTTGGGTGGTGTTGTAGCAGTACTCTCCCAAGTGCAACCATTTGACCACCACTTTTTGTTTCCCTGCTACATAATTCTTGAGGTAGCCTTCCACCCACATGTTGACTATCTTGGTTTACCCATATGTCTGAGGGTGATATATGGAACTAAGGGTCAAGGCCGTACCAACCAATTTGAAAAACTCCTACCAAAATGTACTCATGAACCTGCTATCCCTGTCACTAACAATGGTCTTGGGTAGGTTGTGCAACTTGGAGATCTCCCTGAAAAATAGTTCTACCACTTGTGTTGAACTAAAGTCTGTGTATATGGAGAAGAAGTGTGCAAACGTTCTCAACCTTTCCACCACTATGAAAATGCAGTCTTTCCCCTATGTCCTTGGAAACTCGGTGATGAAATCCATGGATATGCTTTCCCATTTGTGTTCCAAAATGGGTAAGGGTTGTAGTATTCCTGCTGAGCGAGTGTGCTCATCCTTGTTCTCCTAGCATGTAGTACAATCCTTGACATGATTTATCACATCCTCCTTGAGGCCCTTCCATGAGAACATCTCTCTCACCTACCTATACATCTTACTAATCCCTTGGTGCTTGGCCATTGGTGAGTCGTGACATGCCTGCAACACTTTGGCCTTGAAGGTCGATCCAAGAACCAAAACTATTCGACCCTTGTAATAGATGAGGTCATTTATAACCTTGAATTTATCATCCTCTACCCATCCATCCAATAGCTAACAAGTGAAATGATCCTTTTCATACTCCATCACCAAGTGGTCCTTCCAGTCAACCAATAAACCTGTCATGGAAAAAATGGATGGCCTCTTGGACAATGCATCAGCCAGCACATTGTTCTTCCCTTTAAAAATTCAATGTCAAAGTCATAGGCCTGTATTATAATTACCCATTTTTGTTGCATTTCATTTAGGTCCTTTTGCTCCAATATGTATTTAAAACTATTATGCTCTAATTTGACCATAAACCATGCACCTACCAGATATTTCTGGAATTTGGAAAGTGCATGCATGGTAGCCAACATTTCTTATTCATAAATGTTGTAGAGTAGCTTAGGACCCATGAGTTTTCGTCTCTCATAGGAAAGAGAGTGCATATTCTGCATTAGTATGGCCTCAATACGTTCTCTTGAGGCATCACACTCCAAAGTAAAAGGCATGCCAAAATCTGGAAGAGCTAGGACTGGGCACGTGCTCATCATCTTTTTCATTTTATTCATCGTAATTTGATCTTATTAACTCCATTTGAAGGCTCCCTTCTTAGTCAAATTGATCAAGGGTCAACACAGATGAGAAAACCCTTTGAAAAATTTTCTATAGTATGTGCACATGCCCAGAAATCCCCTTAACTCTGTGAATGTCTTAGGAGTAGGCCACTCCATAATGGATTTTATTTTCTCCTGATGTACATGTACCCCCTTTGCTCCGATGATTTGTCCCAAGTAAATAACTTTTGTCATTCCAAACTCACATTTGGACTCCTTAGCATATATTGACCATTCATCAACTATAGACATAAGTTGGTCCACATGTTGAAGGTGTTCCTCCCACGTCTTGTTGTAAATGAGCAATTCATCAAAAAATACTAACAAGTGTGTCCTCAACCGTTTGTTTAACACATGGTTCATGCAATATTGGAACATGGTTGGGGCATTGGTTAACCCAAACGACATCACCAGAAACTCATAAAGGTCGTAATGACACCTAGAAGCTATTTTTGAGATGTCCTCCTCCCTCATCTTGATTTGATAGTATCCAAAATGAAGGTTAATCTTTGTGAAATAGACAGCTTCATGTAGCTCATCTAGAAACTCATCAATCTTTGGTATAGGGTATGTTTACTATTGTCTTTTTATTTAAGGCTCGGAAGTCAATGCACATCTGCATAGTCCCATATTTCTTCTTGACCAACACTATTGAACAAGCAAAAGGGATAGAGATTGGCCTGATGTGTCCCATGTCCAAAAGTTCTTTGATGGATTTCTCTATCTCATCTTTATAATTCTTTGGATGCCTATATGGTGTAGTGATTATTGGTTTAGTCCCTGCTTCTAGCTCAATGATATGCTCAAACCCCTGTGTTGTGGCACCCCTGGAGGAATTGGTCCAAACACTTTGTGGTGCTTGTCAAAAATCTCTTGGGTGTACTGAACCTTACCTTTCTCATCCACACATGTTGAAATCCTACATTCAACATCATACACAATCTTGTCTCTCTTGAAGATGGCTTCCTTCTGCTTGTCCGTAACTACCTTGGTAGAATTAGTTGTCATGCCTCTGAGCACTACCTTTCATCCACCCTCATCTGTAAAATACATCTCCATGGTCTTGTAGTTGGTGGTGATAGGCTCCGATTTCTTGAGCCACTAAACTCCAAGGATGATGTTAGTGTCTGGAAGGTCCATCACATAGACGTCCTGTACTAACTCATTCCTACCCAATGTAAGCTTCATAACTGGAATGTACCTATCACAAGGCAGAGTGATTCCACCTGCTATCTCCACCTTGAACCCTTCAAATTCTACCATGGGTATATTCCTCCTCCTCAACAGTGATGAGTTAATGAAGTTGTGAGAGGCTACCCCATCAATCAATACTAATACATTCTTCCCCTAAAAGAATCCTCTCATCCTAAAGGTATTGAATTTGGGCACCCGACTGATAGATGCCAAGGTGGCTTTCCCCTAAGTCGTACTATCCTGTTCTATGATCACCTCCTCCATTCTCTCTTTCGTTTTGGCTTCCATGTTTTGGAGTTGGCCATACTCTTCCTCCTCCTCATTGTCTGCGGTCACCTCTATGTAGTGCACTTGGCCACGACCCATGATCTTTTGTGATGGGTTCCATGGTTCCTTGCACATGAAGCATAGTTTCTTCCTTCTTAGTTCGCTCTTAGTGTTATCATCCATTCTACCACGACCCCTGTCAAACTCCCTTGGGTCATGTCCCCCTTAGTTCATGGAGGTCTCTGATTTCTTCCTCTAGTGTTAATAGGTGGCCTAGGTACAAACTTTGGCTTGGCAGCTGGTCCTAGTTCCCTTGTCCTCGAAATAACATCTTGTACGTTGGTAGAGGAAAAAGACTTTACCCAACCCTTCAAGGGTTCCATCAACCCTTTAGTGAAGAGCATAATGATTCTGGTTGGTGATATATCCTGCACCATGACTGCTAACCTATGAAATTCCTCAATGTATTCCTCATCTACCCCTATTTTCTTGAGCTGTGTGAGCTCCCAAAAGGATAGCTCAAGATCTCCCTGATCAAATATGTCAATGATTATTTGGGTGAATTCTTTGTAGGTCACTATCTAATTATGCCCTAGGGTGGTGAGTCCATGATACCACTAGTCATGAGATTTTCCATCCAGATACATACTGGAAAATTTGATGGCTTCCATCTTTCTCATGGGATTAAGTTCTATATAAGTATCCATCTTTTGTACCCATGCTTGTGTTGTCATCTTGGTCGTACCATCAAAGTATGGGATTACTATATTCCGTGCTCTTTGTTCAAACACAAAACTAATCCTGTGGTTGGGCCTGGGCTTGTTTATGAACTTGAGATGGAAATATTGATCTAGGGACATCTGCCTATGAATGATCATATCCAATCCATGGTACTCCCTCGTAAACTATGTCATGTTCTTAACAATGTGTTGACGGGCGAAACAGTCCATCCGTCAACTGGAAGAGTGGAACCGGTCCAGGGTTGTCTAAATAACCCAAGCCATTTGGTATGGACCACCCTGACGAGTTTAACGGCTCCGTTGGCCGCTCTGAGGTCTCGTAAGGAAACCAAAGAGA
>JZKD02S0286444.1:93542-109825 GCA_000966675.3 Picea glauca | reverse complement strand
ATCATATATAAAACATTAAATAAAAATTAAAATAAACATTTAATATATAATAAAAATAAAAACATATATTAATAAAACAATTAAAAAAATGTATAATACAAATTATAATAAAACACAAATAAAAAATATAATAAAACAAAACAAATAAATTAAACAAAATAAAACAAAAAAAAGAAGACAAAAACTAAAACTAACAAACAACATATCCTATGTCTAAACATCACATCACATCCCACATAAACTCAAATCAACAGTCATAAACAATTCCGGACCCCCCTTGCCATCCGAAGTTTAACGAGAAGGGGGGTGGGGGTCTGGAATGAAGTAGTTTGCTAAAACTACTCCTCGACATGTGTCATATCCACAAGCCAGCGGACCACCCCGCCCCCCTAAAAACCACTTACCACCTCGGGGGGGTCCAGAATACCACACATCCCCCCAAAAAACCGCTTTTGCAGTGTTTTCAAGTAGTCATTTTTCGAAGGTGATTATGGGCAAACTAAGGAGAATTTTGAAAAACTGAGATAAATTTTTCTCCATAATGGGCTAAAGAACAATCACCTCTCTTAGTTTTTGCACAAGTTCCACCATCTTGGAGAACGAAAGCTATCTTTCAGCCTCATTTTTCGTATTTTTGTTTCTTTTTGTTTTGGCCTTGATTTTGTGGGACCTGTTTCAACGAGTTGGAGGGGAATTTGGCGAAACCAAAAGAGTTTTTTTTCTGCAACATACTCATATACAATAAAATCCTTCATTTTTTCCCCAAGTGTCAGCATTAATGAGAAACAAATGTCTGAGAGGACCCCTTTTTTGCAGAAATTTGGTCCGTCTTTCATGGCAGACAATTTAACATTTTTGGGGATTTGTTGCTATTATTGGCCAAGGCAGTTGAATATGAATTCCTAAAATTGATGGGGTATATCTCCTTTTTATTGATGTGATTTTAATGTAAAATGGTTGTTGATCTTTACGCCCTAGCAAGCTGTAAGCACTGTAACTTTTATCAAGAGATCTTCCAGTAATACAAATAGATGCTTTACAAGATTCCTGCGTGTTAGCTGTTGGTGAAGTTTTTCTCTTCTTCATTGAATGTTTATCTCTCTTAGTTATCAGCTTGTTTTCTGATCTGATCATTTAAAAGGAGTTAAAGTTGAATAATTTACCTTTGTGTACTCTGTTTCTATCTTTTAAACATCTAAATGTTCATCCTCTGATGTTACAGTAAATAAATTCTTAGTTGCTTCTTTACTCTAATTGATAATCTCGTCTTTTCTGTTGTCCATCACCTTATTTCTAAATAATCCAATAGTTGCATTATCCTACCCTTTGAAAATAATATTTGTATCTATTATTTGATCTTTACCTTTATAACACAGACCCCATAGCCCAATGGTCCTATTTTGTTAACTCAACCAGAAAACTCCAAGAACATATCCTATTCTGCATAGCTAGCCTAATATCCTATTCTAAACAAATCTAAATTTGACAGAGAGATCATTCTCTGAGTCTTGGAGGGCTAGATCCATGACTCGAAGTGGTTTTGATGTTGCCTCTGTGACTGCCTCCACATCCTTGGGAAAATTACAGAGTTCTAACAAGGAGCATGAGAGATGTTATTTTTATTTGTGGAATTTGTTTATAGGAGTATATTAAATGATGCTTTGGACATTTTTCATATTGAATTTGTATGAATTTCATTCTCTATTTGCCCATATTAAACAACTATTGTAAACTAAAGAACCTACTTAAACAAATACTATGGGTTAATAGGTTATAATTTCATTTGTTATAGGAAGCGTAGGAGGAATTGTTACATCATGGACTAGAATCATGCAATATCTTCTTGTTGATTATGCAGTTAGCCCAAGATTGAAACTTTAACCCACCATTGTAAACCATAAGGATAAACAAGCCACTTGAAAAAATATTGTGGGTTAAAAGGTCATAATTTCATTTATTATAGGGAGTGAATAAGGGGTTGTGTAGTATGGAGCTATGCGAATGAGAGATCTTCTAGTTACTTTTGTCATTTATTTATGGGATTAAGTTAATACCTAGACAAATTTGACCTATTTTTAAAGTTTTTGAAGTTAAAAATATTCATAACTCACCTAGAAAGTCAAGTTTTTCCACTTATTAACTCATTCCTTATTTATTGCATTAATAAAGGAGACAGTAGCTATCAAAACTCAGGATAGAAGAAATGTTTTTTATTACAATTTGGGTCGATGGATATAAACTTAATAAAATAAAATGAAAAACAAAAAAAATGGCATAAAAATTCCATATTAACCCTTATCTCAATGTATAAATATTTTTTTATGTGTTTTCGGGGTTAATAGGTATTTGTCAGATGAATTTATCACTTCTATAACTATCAAATATATTTCTTAATAAAACTAGGTTATTTTAAATACTTAATATTGAATGCCAATTATTTTATACTTATAAGTGATTAGTAGATTTAAGATTAAGGAAGGCAAGAAGAAGAAGAAGGTGTTCTTACATTTGTTTGAGGAAAAGCCATGAGGTATACATACCCTATCCCCCTTTGGGTTTGAGCCTATGACTTCCAAGGAGTAAACACATGTTCTCAACCATTAGAACCACTCACACATATCTACCCTAGACATATTATAGAATTAGAAAGCCTATTTGCTAAAACAAACCTAGATTTTTTCATCATCTAAAAGAGTAAATGTTTATTTTGTAATCATTTTTGAATAAATTTAAAGTTAAGAATGATCTATGTTAGCCATATTTCAATAGTATTAATTTGTTGATATATCCTAACATATAATTAAATAGTCACAATAAACACCATATTTAAATAACACCATAGCATAAGATGGCATCTTAGCATTTATGGTTGTTGAAAATCCTAAACATATTGTTGTAATATTTTCCCCATACATTGTTATGAGGAAAATCTATCTACGACTAGGGGTAAACCACAACAAATGGAAATGACTGCAGAAATAAAGCGTAATCTTAGGTATGCTATATAAACAAATATTCTAGCAAGACAAGATAAACGACCTACCTTGTCCAAACGTTCGATTAAGTCCATCGTTGAGCACTTGACTCAAAGCAATACAACTGAAAATTGTCCTCAACAACCAAGAAATAGAAGCATATGGTTATAATATATAATGTTATCACATTCAATAGAATAATCCATCAACATTCATAAAAACTATTCCCATGGAATAAAAATTCAAATATTTGCAAGATATTAATTGGGTGAGAAAAGAGTATTTCTATTAAAATGTAATCAACATAAGTCAATGAATTAAAAACTTTTGTGTTTGCACGGTTTGCAACCGATAAAGTAAGTTCCTTCCAGTTGGGCCTCCACAACTTCAATCCTCCACCAAAGGCAAGATCATATAAGGGAGACAACGAGGTTCTCAATCAAGTAGGGAAGAGCTTGGGGGATGAACAATGTGTTCAGACTTAAAACGACAAAGGGATGCAGACTCAATATGAAGTGAATAATTTCTCCATAGTAACTTCTCTCTCGAAGTTGAATTCTTCTCCACTTTTCCATAGCTCAGATTTGTCCCATTTGTAGCCTTCAAATAGAACTTAAGGGTCAAGTTGGAAAATTTCCGGTATGTGGAAGGCCAAGGGTCATAGATCTGGTGACATGACATGGAAACCCGACACCATTTTTTTATTTTTGGGCACAAATCCTTATGTACACGAGTTGTAGTGGTGCAATATGCATATCCACAGTTTTTACTATAGATAGGGTGTGTATATGTGGAAAAATAATTTTTTTATCTCTGATAATTACAAATAGGGACTTCAAGTCTGCATAGGAAAATGGAAAAAGGCCTTTTTGTGCAAGTTTTCATAGGGCGAGGTAAATATTTATATAACAAATGCCCCCTAATGTAAGAGGTCAGAGGAGTATCTGCGATGTCCTAAATACGTTATAAGATCCAAAAGTGGATTTATATGGACCCAACTGGAAGAACTAGTTTCTCATTAAAATCTGTATTGACTTTGCATATATGGCTCCCAATTTGAATTACACTACAGATCCATGTGAAAATATACCAAATAGTTGTCCATGGCCATGAATAGGAAATACAAATGTGGCTACATTACAAAGGTTGTCATAGTCATGAAAAACGCCCAATAAAACCAGTCTCGAAATCAATCTAAAGATATCTGTATAAAATGGAGAACAATATGATATCCCATGGTCGCTAAAGTCACATAGGTACTGGTTCAATGAAAGGTGGAAACAACTCATGAAAGTTGTGACTATAAACCAATGTCTTCAAGTCTTCTACACAATCTTCCAAAGGTGAAAGTCTACATTGTGTGAATAAAGGAGTTGAGGTCGAACAAAATGATACTTTGTTTGATTACCAATCATTAAGGTATATCATTAACAAACATGAGACAACCTACCCATGATGAAAGTAGGTATGAAGGAACTGATTACAGTCTTACAAGTGTGAGTAAGGGATTCGGGGTCGAAAACTTGTAAAATCCATCCATCATGAGACATTGATGTATTCCCAACTGTCGATGGTGAGAGGACCTGCCACTAATGACTGCAAGCCTCTAGGTACTCATAGGACTCTAGGTCTCATCTCCATAATAGATGAGTTGAGTTTGATGGAAGAAGACCAACTGAAAGTTGATCATTAAGGAATATCTCATCATTCAGTACGAGGTACAAAGAATGAGATTGATAATTTGGAGGAAATCAGACGAAGAACATGTTCATGAACCAACAACCATGTGTGTCTTTCCTGTGTTCCAAGTGCAAGAGGTACACGAAAAAGACCCTCTAAATAAAAACCAATAAGGAAAACTATTAACAAAGGCAAGGAAACCAGCAATAGGGATAATGGCATCTAGGAAACTACATAAATCCCAATTTGTGAATAGATGTATTTCTGTCAAGCAAAAGGGAAACCACCCAGTGAGAAATCGATGTTGAAATGTCGACTGTTGGGTTCAAGGTTAACTACCAATGAGGAAATTAGGACCACAGTGCTCAATAGGACTACAAATTCATGTGATTCTGAGACACACTAAGGGTATGATCGACATGCAAAGTCAAGAGTTCCGAGGAGTGGATGACACAGGTTGATAGAAATCCTTTGAACAAGAGCATGAGAAATATGTAAGACTCCAGAAACATAGAATCAATGATGAAACTTTGAGATGCAAGAGGAATCAATCAAAATATCCATAGGGACTGGAACAGTAACTAGTCATAGGAGTAAACTCTCTGTAACAAGATCAAGTTCTTAAGGTCATGCTAAACACAAAATTTTGATGACAAGTGGACTCAAAAAAAAAATTCTCTATTCAAAGGAGACATGAATGCTGCCAATATAAGATAATATTCCCTTCTTGCCCATGTTTTTTTGTTTTTTCATAGTCAAATGAATGCTATGATATAGAGGAGGAAACAAGTGTCACAAGTAAGAAAAATTAGTTCCAACAATGGAACATAACTATGTTCAATGTAAGGAGGTTCATGTGAGAGATGGACAATCGGGGGAATATTTCCTCCTGGGTATAGGGTGTCAAGCTCCAAAGGATATAAATGAGGCTCTTCTTGGTTGAGGATGAAAATTGCTGAGGTGAAGGACTTATAATGAAAAAGTGAGAACTGACGATGGGCTCAATACTGGAAGGAAAGGCATGAGAAGAAATTACAACTTAATGCCAAAAAATGTCCTTTTTTGTAATCTTAATCCACTTGTTTTGAAAAATAAATGAACTTGCACCAAATATACATCCTTTAAAATCCAATTTACAAGTGTGAAAGAGACAAGTTCACTCAACAATCTTTCCCCTTTTTGCAAATGAGTCAGAAAAGAGCTTAAATCAAACTTGCTTGGGAGTCATCTAGGTATAGGTTAGCATGTTTATCAGTAAGAAATGAGGTTCAACATAAATTCATGTATTAGCTATAAGGGACTCCTAGTCCTATGGAAAACATATCTACATGGGCACCAATGAAGCTGAGTATCTAACTAGGGTAGACATGTTTGGTAAGTCTCTACCATTGGATAATGACATGTCTAGTTGCATATAGAAGGTTTTGTGTCTCTATAAAATGGGTTTGTACCTAAGGCATATGAGTGATAGTCATAGCACGATGCAAGTGTGCATGATGGATGGATACCTATCCTATATGCTAGGTAACAAAAATACCTGTCCAAAGTTACAAACAAGCAACATGGTGTTGAAAACTGCAAGAATCCTTGGAAAAAACTACAAAAACCAACTCAATCCATCGTTGTATTAGTCCATTAGGCCAAGATATTGTCTAGAACTATGCAAAGTGGGTAAAGTTTTTCTATAAATAGTAAAAAAAAACAAATTTACTATACCATTTGTAATTTTTACCCAAATAGTGGATTTTGGACCAAATTACCTCTGAACTTAAACTAGTGATTGCAGGAGCCATGAGTGATGGAATCGTCGACGTCTGGACCAGGTAGCTCATCTTCCTCTCCTCTTTATTTTTATTGATCAGATTTTGTAATTAGGTTCCATTTTTTAAGTTATTTAGGATGAAATTTGAAACTTTAGGTGTACGTGATATACATTTCATCAAGTCTCATATACACATGCGTATACACAGTTTTTTAAACAACAACCTGTGTATAAAAAAACCCATATGTGACTATGTACACTAAATCTCTCCTATATGTCCATAATAATGTTTTTTAGTGGTTTCTAACTCAAAAATGGATTTGTCTCTTGCAGGATTGTGCTAGAGTAGAGAGAAAGAGAACATGAGGAGGTAGATGCTACAATGGAGAGAGATCTAGGGGCCTAAATAGCCTTGAAAATATGTGGGCTATATAATTTTTGGGCTCTCAAAGGTATGAGGGCCCAAGTGATATTTCTATAGTTTCTTATGGATTACTAGATCTAGATGGTGAGAGCTTCAACCTTTGTCGGGGTGAGGTGATAAACCTCAAAGCCTTGCGAGCTGGGAGCAACATGAAAATCGACAAATAAATAGACACTTATTGCATTGCAGGGACCGAGAAGGTTGGGAGAAAACTCCCCATTAGAGAGACAAACAATCTTATCCTCAAGATTGTTGTCCTTGTTTTGACATGGATCACATGATTGACCTCTTTGCACTAGGAATTGAGGCCACTTAGGTTCTACTCAGTGGAGTGCTTTAGACCCATGGTCTACAACTGGTGAACTTCTCTACTAGCTAACATGAAGAGCCAGTTACAAAATGAAAATACGGTAGAAAAAGGAACATCGTGTTTTCTTATATATTGTGTAGATTTTTATACGAGTAGGTTTCAATCTTGGTACCTAGATTTGAGATTATTTCATGTGGACCTCGTGACCCAGCCATGGTATGGTGGACCGAGGTGATGATGCGACACGGGGGAGGTAGGGTGCCAATACCCTACAACAATGAATTCTTCTTCTGGTGGTGAAGGAAGGTGATCGCTCTAGATGACTACCCTTACATAGGGTTTGACTTTAGAGGAGATAATAACATGCCATTACCACCAGGGTCTACCTATGGAGACACAGGTACATCGAAGTTTTTTAAATATTTCATTTTTTTATTATTTTTGTATAGGAAAACAAAAATATTTTTGGTTGATTTTAAGTACTAATTATACATGTATGTGATGCAAACGTAGGTCCATGATGGTCAGACGGACTTCCACAACATCGTCGGAGGCACCAGTGAGATGAGGTAGCGAGAGGGCATGAAGAGGGATTCCTTCAAAATTTGTAGGGAAACCTATCTTGTTTGACACAAAGGATTCTTATGGTTCAGGTGGAGGATCTGTCGGAGGCTATGCATTGAAAAGTGGTAGGTTTTCCCCATGCTTTGATACAACTCTTTTGGAATCTTGAAAATTTCATAGTTTTCTATCATGACACTCATCCAGCACCACATGTGTATATGTCATGACTATTGTATGATCCCCTATATATTGAGGGTTTTAGCCCCCATTTTTTACCATAAACATCATATTTTTTGAAATATATATAAAAAAATGGTTCTTTGGATTTACTTATGTTACAATGTGTACATTGATGAGAATGTTTTCTTTGCTTTATCTATGTAACAAATTCCAATATAAAACAAAATTAGCATATGCATCAGATACATAATTAGAACTCATAGGTATGTGATGATAAGTAATAAAATCAAATTGTCATTCCAAAATTCATACCCATAGGAATCGTCAAATTAGTTTAGGGTCACACACATAGTAATTGTAGTTCAACCAACATACTATTAACTAGGAATCTAGGCGAACCTATAAAGAGAGAATACCATGAAAAATGGAATCGCACAAAAGTTCTATAATGACGCTATATTTGGCTACATTATTTGTGGATGGACCTAGGCATACACCACCTAAAGACACCAATAAACCCTCGGGTGTGAAAACAACCCAAGCTATGGAAGCCAAGTTTTGTGTATGATGACTAGCCCTGTATGAGAATCTTAAGTAGACTGACGACTCCATTGACATCTTCCAATGAAGGGAAAACTCGATAAGCAAGTTGAGTATGAAAATAAAGGGAAAAGATATATACACTAAATTATATGAAAATAAAGGGAAAATATAAGAAAGCATAATATATTTTCAAATAGAGCCCATTCCTAGGATCAACCAACATATTCCATTCATAATATTCTAATTCATAGGATCCTTTTTCTAAGATACATCACACAATATAGGGATCATGCCACATGGGCTTCAACTTTCCTACCCCCAGTGGTTCTTTGACTTGATCATATAGAAGGACCAAGTCACCCTCAACATACAACCGAGCACAAACCTACTTATTGTATTGGACCCTGACACATCTTTTATTTTCTTCGATAGTCATAGAGGCATCTCGACATTTCTCATCTAGACCCTCTTGGTGTACAAGGTGTCATTCGAGATTGAAAGTGTCAGGTAGGAGTGCAAATTCCAATCTAAGAGAAGGGATTTCACATTCCATAGGTAATATCTACTCCACACCATGTACTAACTAGAAAGAAGAGAAACTGGTGGAAGTATTAATCGAGGTGTGGTATGCCCAAAGTGATGGATAAAGCATGATATGCTAGTCATATTTTCTCTAGCTAATAGTTTTTTGAAAAATGGCCTTGAGAGACTTGTTCATAGCCTCTACTTGTCCATTTTCATGGGGGTAGTAAGGGGAAGAATGACCATGCTTAAACCCTAGTTTAGATGCTAGTTCTTCCATCATTTCATTACGAAAGTGATTTCCATGATCAATAACAATCTCACTCAGGATTATGAACCTAGCTATAATTTGATTGAATACGAAGAAGGCAGTAGTCTTCTCGTCATATTTAACAGTA
The DNA here is from genome assembly GCA_000966675.3 of Picea glauca. Lineage (NCBI taxonomy): Eukaryota > Viridiplantae > Streptophyta > Pinopsida > Pinales > Pinaceae > Picea > Picea glauca. Next base: position 100,467 of record JZKD02S0286444.1, on the reverse strand, counting down.
GGCATGGCCTTGGCCCACTTAGTGAAGTTGTCTATGACCAGGATAATGTGTTGATTCCCCCCAGTTGAAGTTGGGTTGAAATCCATAGAGTCCACCCCCCACTTGGTGAAGGGATTAATAGTAGTGACTAGATGGAGAGGGGTTGGATGCGAACACATTTTTTGAGTGAACACCTAGTAGAGGTGACACATCTTAACTACTTCGACGCAATATTTAAATATACATGGCCACAAATAATTAGCTCACAAAATTTTATGGGTCATTGCAAGATCAGATAGATGACCACCACAAGCCCCACTATGGCATTCGTTTAGATTAGACTAAGCTTCTTCGTGAGTTAAAAAATGGCACAGGATATTGTCTACTCCTTGAAAATAAAGACTCTCACTGATGATAAGGTAGTTCTTAGATTGATATTGTATATGTCCTTGGTCATGTCATGAGAGATGATAAGGGAACTTCAAAGTTTGAAGATAGAGAACAATGTATCCATACCAGGGGTCTGACGATGAGACAAGGAAAATGTTTTCATCTAAAAATGAATCAACATGAATACCATCCTCATCTAATCAAGGATATTCAAGTATTAACTTTGCAAAAACTAGTGACTTTTTTGGATTTCGTAGAAACGAAATCGAGATTGAACTCTTGTAGAATGACAATCCATTTATTATATTTCCCCCCTATGATACACCTGGTAAGGATATATTGAAATGGATTGACATCAACCACCATAGTAGTTTTTCAAAGCAATATATAATGTCGTAACCGTTGGCTTGCGTGAATGGCAGCTAAAGCTATCTTTTGAGCATGAGAATATTTGAGTTTAGGGACGACTAGGTTTTGACTAAGGTAGTAAATGATGTGCTCACATATCTCATCATCCTCCCGAACCAACACCATACAAATTGTCTCTTCCGATGTGGTGACATAAAGCAAGTAATATCTATTGTAGTCTAGAGACCTCAGTAAATGCATCGATACTAAGGTTTTCTTCGAAGCATCGAAGGATTCTTGGGCTCACTCATCACAGATAAAAGGAGTGTTCTTATTCAAGAGACACATGAAACCCTTAGTAATATTAGCATAGTTCACTATAAACTAAAGTAAAAAATTATCTTTCTCCTTTAAACCTTGAAGTTGGTGAATAGTGCACAGGGGAGGCAATCAAATTATTGCCTCAACCTTTCATGGATCTACCATGATCCTAGTATTAGAGACTAAAAATACTAGAAGATGACCTGAAATAATGAAAAATATGCATTTATGAGGGTTCAACCATATGCGATAATGGAAACATATTTCAAATACTAGCCGAAGGTACTTAGGGTGATCTACTTTCTGACAGGAGTGAGAAGCAAGATCGTCAAGATAGGCTTTGACTATATGCTTGATATTGTGAAATGCCAAAGTCATAGCTCGTTGGAAGGTTTCTCGGGAATTTTTAAGGCTGAAAGGCAACTTCTGGCATGAGAAAGTACCCCAGGGGAAAATAAATGTCATCTTGTGTTGATTGTCGGGTTTAATATGAAGTTGGTTATACCTCAAAAATCCATGCATGAAAGAAAAAAAAATTCACTTCATGCACACTTGTTGAGAATATGATCAATGAAGTGTGTTGGGAATTTGTCTTAGTACAGGCTTTGTTTAGGTCATGGAAATCCATTCATACACTACTGGTTCCTTTCCTTTTATTTATCTAAATGGGATTTGATACCCATTTAGTCAAGGGAACTGGGTCGATAAAGCCGACATAAAGCAATTTTTCTATGTCTTCTTTAATAACAGTGGCCTTCCGAGGATTGATAGCTCTAAGACATTTTCGAACAGGCTTAGCATATGGGTAAGAATTAATATCTTGTTTGACAATGCGAGGGTCAAATACTAGCATCTCTTCATATGAACAAGCGAATACATGTTGGAATTCCTTGAAGAGTTTGATGTGGATCATAATTTCTCCTAGTGAACAATCTGCACCGATGTATACATTTTTAATATTGCCAAGGATATGAGAGATATCGATCGTGAGGGTAGGGGAGATACTCACCATGTTTCCTTTGGCATAAATGTCATTCGTATCAATTTGGACTATGTTGTGACTGACTATCTCAGTCAAAGTAGATCTAAAGTCATCTAGTTCCATTCTAGAAAGATCTAGGAGAAAATAAGAGTGATGATGCATATCATACCAAGGTTATTCAAAACCATTCATGGGTTCGATGATAGCTTCATCCAAAGGAAAAGTCTCATCAAGGAAGTCATGTGAAAAACATGACAAAGTGGTCCACATGGGCTCCAAGACAAGATCCTCTTGGTTGTTCTGCGAGGTAACAGGATCCAGATCGATGGAATAGTCAAGAACAACTTGATACACAAACTCTATTGTCGATAGTGGCATGGACATTCTATAATGTGACTGAGCTTCACAGTAGGGTCCAAGGACCGTTAAAATAGGAAGTTTGGAAAGGAACGAATCTCTCTCATTAAATGAGCCTACTATACATGGCATAAGTATGATTAATCAATATCATGAAGTCGAAAGTACCCATAAGATATGAATACATCTTGACATCGATATTATTAGTTGTCGGCTGATAATTTTGGATAACATGGATCGATGGTCCAATAGATGCAATGGGACTATCATTCACAAAGGACAACTGATCGATCGTCATGATCTTCTCATCGTGAGGAAAACAAAGAGTAAGGAAGATGAACGATACAATTGCAGTCATAGCATAACTCCAATTTCATCCTAGTAACAAGTTATAGTCGAGGGGTGCATCAACCACCTCGACGTCCACCTCAACTATATTCTCAACTAACTAGACCAGAAAGGCAGGAAGAACACCATGAGGGAAGAAGGAACGACCATCAAAAGAAGTCAATATGGTCAAATATTGGGAAAGGTTCAGAGAGTCAAGCCTTTCCAACATACTAGGGACTTCACACATGTTGCAGTGCCTTTGTTAATAATAGTACGCTTGATGGTATACTTCGAGTAACCCAAATGGATTTGGAATGCCACATGGTAAGGAAATCAAGGCTTCACATCTGTGACATCAAACATGATAACTTTCGTACCATAAGGATCTAGAGATCCTAATGCAGATAGAAAAGAATTCCTCTATGAATCACATGTCTAGATTGCCTCTAGAGCCAACATCGCACAATGAGTTTGACCCAGGTCCTCAACAATAGATTAATTTTGGGCAGCTCTAGCATTAGGATTGTGGGTATAGCAATTAATTACTCCTTTCAGAATACAAGGAGGGGGATCTTGTTTTTTGATCTATAAAGGGATCTCCGAAGGAGGGGGAGACTCTAGAACATGTACAGTTTGTAGAGAATTGTAATCACAATATTGAGTGCCTACATTATCCTCAGATTTAACCATATTGATGCATAAATGGTCATGGTTTTGAAATGGTGGGTTTTGACTCCCACTCGCCACATTTCTATAATTAGAGGAGCTCGAGGCCATGTGTTGGTTATGTGTAAAAGGATTAGTCGGTAGGGAGGGAGGTAGATATAAAGTCCTCACAACTTCTACAAGTTTGGATCATAAATGGGCAAGGTGATCATCTGTACAAAGATTACAAGGAAACTTCACCTTCTTCCCTTCTTTCTTTCCCTCACCAACATTATTATTCATCTTCTCATTATTACCATTGTCCTTAGGTTTATTGTTATTCTTTCCACCCCTATGATTATTATTATGTCCCTTTTTTCTTATTCCCTACTAATTATTGGTAACCATTCAGGTTGGTCGATGATTCCACATAATGTACATACACCGAATGAGTGGGATTAGAGGAATCAGATGAAGTTGTCCCTTCTATAGACAGGTTTAGAGATAAGTCTTTCAAATGGCTTGTCATCAAGTCTACAGATTTCACATTGACGAAGCCCACAATGCCATCAGTATGAGGCCCGAGATTTTGTCTAGTACATAGTTTGACCTCGCTACGTCAGAAAGAATCTCGTATAACATCCTAGACTTAGAGTATATAAGATCTAACTATTGGGCTTTAAAAATTGCTTCTTCCTCAGAAGTAATCGTGGATGTAGAAAAATCTTTCGAAATATAAGGAAGGAGAGATTTAAGGAACCACTCTCGCAATAATTTAGGGGGTATGTAGGCCTTTCTCAACCTCTTCCATCTATTCCACTCCTAGATGTGATCCAAGATATGAGTGGACATGTCTTGATGAAATGTCAACAGAAGTTTGATGCCAACATTGTAACAAACTGACAATTGGAAGTGGTTGAGGAAGACTAAAACCAACTGATTAAAAGTTTTGTATTCCCCCCCTAGGTAGATCTATATACCTTTTCATGGTAACCCCAATGAGGGTGTGTTGACACAATATTAATCAAGTAGAATCGTCATTAAGGGAATTAGAAGAGAGCCAAAGGTGACAAGTGGTAACTTGATCACCACAATTCTCACCAGTTCTTCCCTCAAATTTTGGAATATCCAAAGGAAGCTCAGTGGGGATGGAGGTTCATGAAGGATCATGATGCATGAGGTCATTCATTAACTTAGAGAATTCTAGAAGATTGAACGTCACCGAAAAAGAGAGACGGGGTTGTGGCATCTAGCACCAAGCTCACTGGAAAGATTATGGTAGGGGAATCACATCCCATCTAGGGTTATTATAAACACCATGGCCCTGTCCGGGATAATAATATCATCCTCTAAACTGATTCATAAGGGGTTGGTTGGGAAACATTCTAGTAGGAATGTTTTGATGAGGGTTACAAAAAATGCCCCGATCCTGAGTGGCTTCGTGTTTGGGGTCTCCCAAGGTATGAAAATGGCCTCCTCTAGGTGTGAATCCAGAGTCTAAAGATGGATTCGTCATGCCAAATGTGTTGGTTAGAATCAATACCGAGGAGGTGGGTGTAAAGTCCAGAATGTGAGAAACAACTTGTCCATCAAGTTCCTTACTCCATCCAGAAGAAACAAGATTAGACCCATGATTAAGAGGAGGAATGCCTCCAATAATAGGATTTGTTTGAGGGAAATAAATGCCACGAAATGAGAATGGAGTATGTGGAGGATTTGTGCCCCCAAGTCCAATGCTAGTATTCGTACCAACCATTGAGATGGAGTTTGAAAATTGCGATGTGAAGTTCAACATACCATAAGAGAAAAAACTAGATGCAATAGGGATGGACTAAAAATTATAGCACGGTGAGTGACAAAGAGACCCAAAAAGGTTCATGGCTATAGGTTGAGTATTCACTATAGGACGATAAAATGTGACGATAGGCACCTCCAACACTACAAACATAATGGTTGAAGGTGTTGAAGGGGTACCATTAACTATAGTAGGTATGGGAATCGAAGGGCTCCTAGGAGCTTCCTGACTCGATTCAATACTCATCCTTGTATGATCACAATTCTCATAAGTGAAGGGCTGTGTACCACATTTGATAACTTTATGCCTTTTAGAAGGAAAAGACTCAAAATGCGGTGGTAACTGTAACAAGCGACGAGACCTATAGGGAATCTAGTCTGGCTCCATGATGACTCAAGACTCGAGATATAAAAAACAAATCCTAAGGACAACTAGTAATCAAAGAGCACACAAAAAATAATCAAATGACCAATATGCACACAACCAAGATAAAGTGGCTGAAAGGGGCCTCCCTCTCTAAAGTAGGTATGCCTCACCCAAGAGGGGCCTGAGACTCCTCTACTAAATATCAGAAGTATCATAACTAGTTATAAGGGCCCCCGTTGGCTTAACAACTAGTCGGTCAGATACCCCAAAGAGGTAATCCTCCATAAATGTTGTGTGATGTTCACCCCTTATCTGACCTGGGGTACCTAGAGAATAACCTCTACAAGTAACCTATGTGGAACCTATTTCAATAAACTAAGAAACCACGATATCAGCGATGTGCAGGAGAACAGTCATAAGTTAGTTCCACCATATGGGTAGGGTAACAAAGCCCAAAACCTTGAAAACATCACCTCTCACATAGGTAAGGATACTAGAAAAATCCCCATTTATGAATAGATCCCGAAAAATACTTCTAATTCTAAGAAGGTATCAAGGGGATATCCCTTCAACCAACTTCATGTGACCATGTGCTTAACTCTTGTGTAAGTGGAGCCTCCTGATATTACCGATTATACAACAGATTTATCCATTCCTTTAGTCAGACACATATGTTGATTTAATAGACTTGGATAAGTTTACTCAGAAAACCAGAATCCAGGGCTCTAAATCCTAAGCTAGTTTGTGCACCCTAGAAAAACAATATCGTTACTAATAAATTTTAAGGTATAGCATTACTTTCAGTGGCCTTGCTTATTCCAAAAGGTGCGATCATGAAACTAGTGATGTTATGAATCAATGAGTAAAATAAATGAATATGAATATAGTGCAAAGTCTTAACTACAATTCTCAATAAATGATATCCTTTTTTCCAAAATGAAATTCTTAATTCAGTTATGCAATTCTAAATTGTCAGTGTTTCATGGAAAACTGCACAAGATATCTAGCTAAAACATGCACAAACAAAGCTTATCAAGAAAAATAAGAGAGATACACAATAAAGAATGAGAGCAATGCATATTATTATCTAATCAATGAGTGAGTGGTCTTCAATCATATAGGCAATGACATCCTATAATTAGGAATTCATGCATAATAGTGATGGTTTAAGATTAGAAAATATAAAATGGAACTGGTTAGTTAGCTCCCACTGAACTAGTATTAAAGTCTAAAATAGAACTAGTCAGTTAACTCCCACTGAACTAGTGTGTTGAAAAACAAAATTTCTCCAACACCCCCCTGAACATCACTATGGAGTAAAAAATTAGTGCCAACTACTAGGCCATTTTAGGTACTCATGTACATCGAAACTAATGAACACTGAATAAAAATGAGAAAACCATGTGGGAAAC
>JZKD02S0286444.1:65856-93516 GCA_000966675.3 Picea glauca | reverse complement strand
AAAAGATAATGTATCAAAAGAAGAAAATGATAGTTGTTAGGCAACTGTGTTCTTCACTACAAGACGATCCCACAAAGTCAGAAACTTAGTCTCACTGAAAGTCTTCGTGAATATGTAGAAATATTTATGGATATGATGAAGTCCTTTGGAAACCTATCGGGCCTTGTACCTCTTGATCCTGTGCACCCATATGCGCCTAGAAATATTCCTTTATGGTGGAAGTGGAACCAGATTCCATGTCTGGTTCTACAGGAGTGAGTCATACTCCTTTTGCATGGCTCCTTTCCATAATGGATTTCCCACAACCCTATTGTAGTTTTTTTGATCAGTAGATTGAACCATAGAGAAATGCATCGACGTCGCAGGTTTTGAAGCTGAAAATACATGAGAAGGCTCCTCATGCTGAGATCGATTCCTCCTTGAATCCAATGGATTCCTTGCAAATTTTTCTACTACATGAAGTGTGAATTGTACCTTCTTGGGCATCTGTTGAAGCTTAAACACTGGGTTCTTATTTGGCTATACTACCTTCTTATTTCCATGTACATAATTTGAGTGTATGGAATCATCTCTGATGTCTGAAACTGATGGAAGCACAAGAGTATATGCATGTTACACTAGAGGTGCATGCAAAGTAGTATCCTTATGTGTAAGTACAAAAGATGAATCATCATCAGAAAACTTAGTGAATTTATACAGCTTTGACTTGTGATCCACCTCACCAATTGCAATAATGGAATTTTCATGCATGTCACTTATTGAAACTGAATCTAATGTAAGTTCAAACTTTTTACCTTTCTGAGTGATCTGATAAAATGAAAGAAGATTCATAGAAATATTTGGAACATGGAGAGAATTATCAAAAATTCCATTGTGGGGTTCCACCCTCCCTTTTCCTGCTACTGCTACTAGAGTGTCATCCCTCATGAGAATAGGGGGTCTTGAACATGCACTCAAGGAAGAGAAAACTTCCTCTTTCACTTCCATATGACAAGATGTGCTAGAATATATAATCTATGAATCATTTGATGATTTAATTGCAACCAGAGCATGATGATTACCTTTCTTTGGAGAAAGATCTTCTTCCTTCAGCTTCTTGACTCCCTTTGGAATGAAGTTTCCAAGGTTGTTCTGTTGAAGTGTTTGTACCATAAGATCGATTTTCTTCTTCATGATTCAGTTTATTGCAGTAAGTGAACTTCTTTCCCTTCTTATTATTATTGGAATATGAAGATTCTTTGGAACCTGAAGAATCATTAAAGGGTTTGGAATATCCCTCCTTCCCGTTCTTTTTGGATGACCCTTTTCCATTATGCATGGTGAGTGAATGTGCTTTGGGATCTTTCATGAGGCCCATTTGTATGAGTTTTGTCTGCTCTTTTGTAAGACACTCAATGAACTGAGCCAACATAGGAATTTTCCAATTTTTTCCAAGAAGACATCTTCCATAATGGAGATTGGAGATATATACAGTGTATTCTAGTCCTAGCTTTGCCAAGATTGTTAGAATAATTTGTTTCTCTTGTGTAGACTTGTCAATACCACATTCACCCAAGCTTAATAGAAAATATTTAAATTTAGTAAAAAAATATTGTATATTATCAAAACTTTTAGGATCTAAGAAATTCAACTCTACCTCAAGCATATGACCTTGCATCTCATCCTGCTTTCCAAAGAGTCCTTCCAGGATGGTCCATATCTCATTTGGATTCTTGTATGCAACAACATGAAACCATAAACCAATGGAGATTAACTCAAGAATTAGTATTTTGGCCTCATCCTTACGGTTCACCCATCTCATCTTCTCAATCATTGATGTAGGTTTTGTTTCTATCACCATCGTCAAATTATACAGTCCTTCCTTATGAGTTGGAATTCTGCCTTGGGATTCCAATCAAAATAATTGTATGGTGTGAGGATTACCACCAATTTTGACTATATAATATTTTTCATTTCCATCTCTCCCACTGTTTCTAAGAACCCCTAAAAATTTACTCTCCATCTGTAAGTGAAAAATTAAGAAATCATGGCAGAAAGGGCACTTTAAGTGAAAACTTCTATCAGTTTCAAGAAATGATCTTCCCGACTTACTTTCTGAGAAAATGGTGAGGAATATCACCAAATGATTGAAAACCCACTTGCAGAATGGGTCGATTTACTTCCCACGTGAGACGTTTCCTAAAAAACCTAATACTTTTGGAGAAATAACTGTTGAAAGGTATGACCACAGATTTAGCTCTTTGAAACTTTGATTTTCATTATTCTTTGGATTTTCTGGCTTGGTCCAAGTAGCATAGATCTGATACCATGTCAGTGTTTCATGGAAACCTGCATAGGATATCTAGCTAAAGACTAGAAAAACAAAGATTATCAAGAAAAAGAAGACAGATAAACAATAAATAATGAGAATCAATGCATATTATTATCTAATCAATGAGTGAGTGATCTTCACTCATATATGAATGACATCCTATAATTAGGAATTCATACATACTAGTGATGGTCAAAGATTATAAAGTCTAAAATAGAACTAGCTAGTTAACGACCACAGAACTAGTGTTAAAGTCTAAAATAGAACTAGTTAGTTAACTCCCACTGAACTAGTGTGCCGAAAATGGAAATTTCTCCAACATATATAAAATGAAATATTTCTTTACATGTACTAATAGCAATGATAACGACTTTAAATATCAAAATGACAATAATGTAAAATGCCTAATATTTTTGTATTTTCAATATAAGAGAATGAAAATGCAAGCACTGAACAATGACTTGATATAAAAACTCTATTGTTTGTAAACATAGACAAACCAAGTAGGATATCAAGAATAAAAACACCTATCCCAAGATGCAAGGACAATTAAATGAAAAGGATGATGAGAAAGACACCGCCCAAAAATTCAACCAAAGAAAGGTTTCATGTCATTCCATAGACACTTAACAGTCATAACAGAGATCCAGTAAGACTCAACAATCATCAAAACCTACCCAACAACCATCAAACCCATCGAACAAGAAACAAAGGGTGATGTACGAGACTGTTCAATGGAAAATCACGTTTATATTATTCTTTCAGAAGGACAACGTATGTATGTACGCAACTATGAGGAAAAAACACACGTATATGTCTTAAAACACAACCAGACTAACAAAAATGCTAAGAAAAGACTCAAAGTGAAAATAGGTTGTCAAGAAATCATATGACAAGAAGCTCAATATAAATGAGAGCAATCTAAGGATAGAAACACTCCAATCCCCGAAAAAGAATATGATATCCCCAACATGGTCGCCAATTCCGTTACAAGGAAAATCCCTCTATAGCTAGGGGTAAACCACAACAGAAGGAAATGACTACAGAAATCAACTTTAAATCTCATGTATGCTATATAAAAAAATATGCTAGGAAGATAAGATAAAATTCTCACCTTGTCCATACGTTCAATTAATTCCACCATTGAGCACTTGAAACAAATAAATACACCTGCAACTTGTCCTCAACAACCAAGAAACACAAGCATATCATGATAATATTTAGCACATTCAATATCATAATACAACAACATTCATAACAAATATTCCCATGGAATAACAATTCAAATATTTGCAAGATATTAATTGGATGAGAAAAGAGTATTTATATTAAAATGTAATCAAAATAAGTGAATGAATTAAAAACTTCTGTGTTAGCATGGTTTGGAACCGAGAAGCTAAGTTTCTTCCAGCTAGACCTCCACCACTTCAATCCTCCACCAAAGGCAAGCTCATATAAGAGAGTCGTTAAGGTTCTCAATCAAGTAGGGAAGAGCTTGGGGGCTAGACAATGTGTTCAAACTTAAAAGGACAAAGGGATGCAAGCTTAATATGAAGTGAATAATTTCTCCATAGTAACGTTCCTCTCAATGTTGAATTCTTCTCCTCTTTTCCATAGCTTGGATTTGGCCCATTTGTAGCCTTCAAGTGGAACTGAAGGGTCGAGTCATAACATTTCTAGTATATGGAAGGAAAAGGATCATAGATCTCGTGATGTGACATGGAAACCTGACACCATTTTTTTAATTTTGGACACAAATCCCGAGGTACACGGGCTATAATGGTGCAACTTTCATATACACATGATATACTATAGGTAGGGTGCATATATGTGGAAAAATGATGTTTTTATCTCTGGGAATTGAAAAAAGGGACTTCAAGTCTGCATAGGGAAATGGAAAAGGCCTTTTGTGCAAGTTTACATAGGGTGAGGCAAATCTTGATATAACATATATCCACATAGTGACTTCTATGATGGATAGTCATTTTCAATAAAATATTCTTGCATTATAGAGACTTAGGCATATGTTCTTTTTAAACCCATGCAATTCCTTCAACCACTTCATTCTTTTTCCGTGCAACTTACACCTCTACATGCATATAGACTTCCGTAAGTCTATTAAATTTCTTATTTAGCTGTTGTTTTAGTTTAGGGTTAGAATTAAGTGCTAGTCTTCGATTTCTTGCAAAGTATAAGTTTCAAATTTTTAGTTTTAGCTATGTTCTTACTTAGTAATTAGCAAATGTACTTGGTAGGAGGAGTGAAAATCATTTTTTTTTTCTTGTTTCCTTGCCATGTGATGACGTATTTCTTCAATGTTGCACATGGACTATAAATTGCAATCGATAATATTTCCACCTTGTTATTTTGTTTAAGGACTATAAGTAATATTGTATTTAGAGTATTCTCTTCACATCTAACTTTTGAGTGACACTGGTGAACTATAGTGAATTTAATATTAATTCACCTCCCTTGTAAATTCAAAAAACATTTAGGGATTAATTAGGAATATTAATATGTGTGCATCTCTAATTTATTAATCTCTTTAAAACTTTTTTCATCCACAATTTGACAGTTTTTCAGAGCACAATACCTCACATATCGTAGTTCTAAATGGACCACAATTGTCCACATATTTTTCTATAATATAGTGATAGTTTCATTCCTTCAACAATTAAAATTTTCAAGTTTACAACAATACACTTACAACTTAATTAGGAAAAAGGTAAGGACCTGATCAAAATCTGGACCAGGGGTCAAATTTTAGCTAAAAAACCAACATTTTAAGAACTGCCTCAAAATGAATGTGAGCGTATTCCTCGTCATTGCAAACCCAACACAACTCGTTTCGTATCAAACAGACATCGGGAGCGAGAGATATTGTGATCTGTTTGAATCGTCAAACAGGTAAAAAAAAAAGGATGCTGATTGTGCAATCCGTACAGTCCATACATGCTGACATGGCATGTCCGTACGCTAATGTGGCAGAGGTGATGTGGTAGATTCTGATTGGCAGATGTGGTCGAATCGAAATGTGACACGTGGCATCATTTTGGTCAATGGTAAGGTGCCATGTGGCCCATTCATTGGCTGCCACGTGGCACCCCTTTATTGGCTATAGTTTGTTAAACAAAATTTTATGGAGTCCATGGGGGTCGAACCCTAGACCTCCCCTATGGCTCGCGCTTTGGTAGTGTGTGGGATACCACTATCCCTCATGGTGGTCCTTGTATACTGTATGGTTTTAATTATATTTGAAATGTATTAAAAAATGATTTGGAGCACGTACGGGCTGGGGCATAGCCCCAGCCCCAGTCGCATGTATTGATATATGACCACCACTTTACACATAGAGAGCATAGAGATATGGTGGGAATTTGTATTTGTTTTTAATGATTAGCCCCTGGTCATATAACACTACCATATGACCCTATCCTCCATTTGTTGCATGCGCAGGGTTTTTAAATGTTTAGCCTGTGGTTTCGGTGTTTATACATGTGACCATGTGTATTATGTGTGTGGGTTTTGGTTTGTGTTTAAATGGTTATGCAACCACACACCCACCACTTATCACACATATATTCTCCCTTGGAAACTTAGCCCTTTTCGTTTTTGCACGTGGTCGTATGGAGGACCTTGAGACCGTGGTCTTGGCGGTTAGGGGCTGGCGCACCCATAACTGTCCTACAGTTTGGACCGTTTTTTTATTACAGACAGGTGTTGGGTTTTAACATGCGTTTTGGAGCATGTTCTTGGTTCAACATACAGAGGTGCATTTTTTTGAACCAGAGACAACAAGCTTAAAGGAAGAGAATCGTAGGAGGCCTATCTTCTTCATTTTTTGGCCGATTGAGGTGTCGTAAAAGCCTAGCTAGGGTTTTTTGGACGTCCTGAATCCATTGGAACTATTAGCAAGGCCATTTGAAGACTTATTTTGCAGGTTTTTAGCCATTGAAGTTCCAGCAAGCTCTAGGGAGCTTGAATCCCTCATTGATTGAGGACATGTTTTGGTGTTTTTGCCATAGCAAAGCTCATGGAAGCTTAAGACAACATGTAGAAGAGGTCATGCCCAGATGAGCCATGATCCGTTTTCAGAGTTTTATTAGTCATTTTTGGGGTTTTTATGTATTATGATCCCAATGGTATAGTCTATTTTTTCCATTGGAGTTGAGAAGTAGCTTGTAAGAGAATCTTTGACAAATTAATCCCAGTGAGCCAAGTCCATTGATGAAGGCTTAAGGAGATGTAGCCCGGAGAGGGGTGAACTCCTTTATCATGTTGTTCTTGTTGTGAGTTTGATGGTTTATTTTCTGCAAGTTATGTTGTTGTGTATTTATTGAAAGTACATATTTAACCATTTAAAAGAACACATCCTCACACATAAGCATTTACAAGAAGATACGTAAATTTGGCACATAAACTATCTTGCATATTTTAACACATGAAGCAAGGTCCTATAAAGTTTTATTTTTATGAAGTAGAGTGTGCTTGCATAGCATAACAAGTCATCTTTCTATTTTCAAATAAGGTGGTATAAGAGCACTAGTTTTTTTTGCTCATGTGATTGCCATTGATAGCTTGAGATTTAGCTATTGATATTGTGTAAGTTTTGTGTTGAAGTTTGATATCTTGCAAGGATGGAGGAAGCTTCAAACATTGGTAGTTCTCATACATCTTCAAAATCCAACTTCTTTGACAAAGAGATGTTGAAGGAGATTCTAACCATGAGAGATTTGATGAAGGAGATGTGTGAAGATAGAAATGAGAGCATTTCCCTTGAAGAGCAGTTGATGGCCATGAAGGAGGAGAAAGACCAGCTTCTTCAAAGGTTGCATGAGATGGAGATTCAACTGGATGAGGTAAAAGAAACCCTTACCAAGTACATGAAGGAACATAAGGTGTGCAATGTGAGTTTATCTTCTAATTCCTCTCAAGATGAAAGTTTTGGTGTTTTTGAAAATCACACAATAGGAATAGGGTCCAAGTTATTGTTAAAAATGGGAAATGAAGGTAAAGGGTTAGGCAAGCATGCACAAGGCATTGTTGAGCCTATTGTTGTTGAAGAGAGACCTATGTATTGTGGTATTGGATATGAATGAAGAGATGGAGCAAATTCCAAGGTAGAGGAGACAAGAGAAAAAGTTCCAAGAACAAATTTTGTTTCGAGTTCACCTCCTCAAGAAGGCTTTAAAGGTGAAAATTCAAGAACTTTTGTTGAAAGTTCAATCCCTCCAGCATGCAAGGCTTTTGTTCAAGATGAATGCAAATCTATGAAACGAAAGAGTTGTGACAACGATGAGGACAAGAACACTATTGTTGGTCTTCAAATGAGAGCTTGTAACTCTTCATATTCACCTCCTCAAAGAATTGATAAAGGTGAATGTTCACGGTATAATTCTGCTTATCATTCAGTTGCTTTTGATTATGTTAAGCATGATAAATTTGTATGTAAAAATGGAAGAAAAATTCCATGTACATATTCTGGTTTATATAAACATCATGTTTGAAAATGTTGGAAAAGATTCATCTCTTTCAGGAAACTTTACAAGCAAAGACAACATGAAAAGAAGATGCAAAATATTTTCACTGATTGTCAGAAGAGGGGTCACCTCATTGACCAATGTTGGACATTGCATCCAACCACTCATCCACAACATAAGAAGCAGATGGATAAAGAGATTGGCAGGAATGGAAGAGGATATTCTATCATCGATGTGAGTCAAGATGATTCACAAGAGGACAATGTTCAGCCAAAAATGTCACCGTTGAGTTGGCTTGGTAAGAAATGGTTGGATTTCTTGAGCAAGTAAGGCTTGCATTTTTTGTTGTAAATGCACTATTCAGCCTTATGTGTGCATTTATGTCAATAGTATGACAAGTTGCAGCATTTTATCACAACTTGTATGATGCAAGTTGCATGTGAATGCATTTCATTTGAAGGCATTCTTGTTGTTACACAACTTCGCTAGGAGGATGTAAAAGTGGGGTATGATGTTCACTTGTTACAACCATATATCTTTTTCATATTTAGCTCTTATGTACCCACATGTTTTGTGTTTATGTACTTATGTTTGTACTAGAAGGAGAGTTGAAGAGTCATGCACATGCATTTGTTTTTGTGTATGTGTAAGCAGTGAACCTGGTGATGGTTCATCATGAATGATTCATGATTGTAACATGATTATGTATCATGAATGTTGACTTGTCATCTTGAGAAGGTCAATATGTTTCAAATGAGTTTCAACTTGTGTCGATGTTGTCTTGACGCCTATGTTGTGTCGATCATGTTTTTCGACTTGTGTTTAGTCGATGGTGTATGTTGGCTCATAATTTGATTTTGACTACACTGAGATGTAGGAAAACACCATGTACTTTGATGAAGCACAAGTTGTGACCATTTTCTTGAAGAGTAAAAAGAATTTGTTAGCATCATTTTTCAGTCTTGTAAAATTTGTTTTCAAGATTGAAGGTTTTCTTGGCTTGTGACAAGATGTCGCAAGAAAGTTTTTGCAGCCATTAGAGAGTTGATTATGTTGACATCAAAGAGTTAACAAGAGGGAATTGATTCTCAGTGGGAAGGTTGGCAGTCTTCCAAGCACAAAAAGAATAGTGGGTCGGCAGTAGCCAGAGAATAGTGGTTGAGGGACATAGTCAGTTGCAGTGCAAGGCATGTCAAGGTATCCAGGTGATTGTCGAAAAGACTTTTCAAGTAGAATCAGTTGATATAACTTGAAAGCCGAAGAGTATTGAAGCTCAGACAGATTATCATAAGCTTTTGTGGGTCCAAAATCCTTTCAGTGGGAAGGTGTGATCAAAATCTGGACCAGGGGTCAAATTTTAGCTAAAAAATCAACATTCTTGGAATTTCCTCAAAACGAACGTGAGCATAGCGCGTGTCGTTGTGAACCCAACACAACTCATTTCATCTCAAACGAATGTTGGGAGCCAGAGATATTGTGATCTATTCGAATCGTCAAACATGTAAAAAAGAAAGGACGTTGACTGTGCAGTCCGTACAGTCTGTACATGCTGACATGGCATGTTCGTACGCTGACATGGCAGTGGTCATGTGGTAGATTATGATTGGCAGATGTGGTCGAATCAGAATGTGACATGTGGCATCATTTTGGTCAATGGCAAGGTGCCACGTGGCTCAGTCATGGGCTGCCACGTGGCACCCCTTTATTGGCTATGGTTTGTTAATCAAAATTTTATGGAGTCCGAGGGGGTCGAACACCGGACCTCCCCTATGGCTCACACTTTGGTAGTGTGTGGGCTACCACTAGCCCACACGGTGGTCCCTATATAGTGTATGGTTTTAATTATATTTGAAATGTATTAAAAAGTGATTTGGGGCGTGTCTGGGCTAGGGCATAGCCCCAGCCCCGGTCGCATGTATTGATATATGAACACCACTTTACACACAGAGCACGCGGAGCTATGGCGGGAATTTGTATTTGCTTTTAATGGTTAGCTCTTGGTCGTATAGCACTACCATATGACCATATCCTCCATTTTTTGCGCGCGCGGGGTTTTTAAATGTTTAGCCCATGGTTTCATCATTTATACATGTGACCATGTGTACTATGCGCGCGGGTTTTGGTTTGTGTTTAAACGGTTATGCAACCACACACCCGCCACTTGTCAGACATATATTCTCCCTTGGAAAATTATCCCTTTTTGTTTTTGCACATGGTCGTATGGAGGACCTTGAGACCGTGGTCTTGGCGGTTAAGGGCTGGCTCGCCCATAACCGTCCTACAGTTTGGAACGTTTTTTGGTTACATGCAGGTGTTGGGTTTTAACATGCATTTTGGAGCGTTTTCTTGGTTCAACGTATAGAGGTGTGTTTTGGTGAACCACAGACAACAAGCTTGAAGGAAGAGAATGGCAAGAGGCCTATCTTCTTCAGTTTTTGGCCGATTGAGGTGTCGTAAAATCCCAACTAGGGGTTTTTGGACGTCTTGAATCCATTTGCACTATTATCAAGGCCATTTGAAGAATTATTTTGTAGTTTTTTAGCCATTGAAGTTTCAGCAAGCTCCAGGGAGCATGAAGCCATCATTGATTAAGGACATGTTTTGGTGCTTTTTCCATAGCTAAGTTCATGGAAGCTTAAGGCCACATGTAGAAGAGGTCATGCCCGGATGAGCCATGATCCATTTTCAGAGTTTTATTAGTCATTTTTGGGGTTTTTATGTATTCTGATCCCAATGGTATAGTCTGTTTTTCCATTGGAGTTGAGCAGCATCTTGTAAAAGAATATTTGACAAATTAATCCCAGTGAGCCAAGTCCATTGATGGAGGCTCAAGGAGATGTAGCCCGGAGAGGGGTGAACTCCTTTATCATGTTGTTCTTGTTGTGAGTTTGATGGTTTATTTGCTGCAAGTTATGTTGTTGTGTATTTATTGAAAGTACATATTTAACCATTTAAAAGAACATATCCTCACACATAAACATTTAAAAGAAGATACATAAATTTGGCACATAAACTATCTTGCATATTTTAACACATGAAGCAAGGTCCTGTAAAGTTTTATTTCTATGAAGTAGATGGTGCTTGCATAGCATAACAAGTCAGCTTTCTATTTTCAAATCAGGTGGTATTAGAGCACTAGTTTGTTTTTCTCATGTGATTTCCATTGATAGCTTGAGATTTAGCTATTGGTATTGTGTAAGTTTTGTGTTGAAGTTTGATATCTTGCAAGGATGGAGGAAGCTTCAAACATTGGTAGTTGCCATACATCTTCAAAATACAAGTTCTTTGACAAAAATATGTTGAAGGAGATTCTAACCATGAGATATTTGATGAAAGAGATGTGCGAAGACATAAATGAGAGCATTTCCCTTGAAGAGCAGTTGATGGCCATGAAGGAGGAGAAAGACCAGCTTCTTCAAAGGTTGCATGAGATGGAGATTGAACTGCATGAGGAAAAAGAAACACTTACCAAGTACATGCAGGAACATAAGGAATGCAATGTTAGTTTATCTTCTAATTCCTCTCAAGATGAAGGTTTTGGTGTTTTTGAAAATCACACAAGAGGAATAGGGTCCAAGTTATTGTTAAAAATGGGCTATGAAGGTCAAGGGTTAGGAAATCATGCACAAGGCATTGTTGAGCCTATTGTTGTTGAAGAGAGACCTAAGTATTGTGGTCTTGGATAGGAATGAAGAGATGGAGAAAATTCCAAAGTCGAGGAGACAAGAGAAAAGGTTCCAAGAACAAATTTTGTTTCGAGTTCACCTCCTCAAGAAGGCTTTAAAGATGAAAGTTCAAGAACTTTTGTTGAAAGTTCAATCCCTCCGACATGGAAGGCTTGTGTTCAAGATGAATGCAAATGTGTGAAACGAAAGAGTTGTGACAGTGATGAGGACAAGAATACTATTGTTGGTCTTCAAGTGAGAGCTTGTAACTCTTCAGATTCACCTCCTCAAAGAGCCGATAAAGGTGAATGTTCAAGGTATAATTCTTCTTATCATTCAATTGCTTTTGTTTATGTTAAGCATGATAAATTTGTATGTAAAAATGGAAGAAAAAGTCCATGTACATATTGTGGTTTATATAACCATCATGTTTCAAAATGTTGGAAAATATTGACCGCTTTCAAGAAACTTTACAAGAAAAAACAACATGAAAAGAAGATGCAAAGGATTTGTACTCATTGTCAGAAGAGGGGTCATCTCATTGACCAATGTTGGACATTGCATCCAACCACTCATCCACAACATAAGAAGTAGATGGATAAAGGAATTGGAAAGAATGGAAGAGGAGATTATATCATCGATGTGAGTCAAGATGATTCACAAGAGGATGATGTTCAGCCAAAAAAGTCACCGTTGAGTTGGCTTGGTAAGAAATGGTTGGATTGCTTGAGCAATTAAGGCTTGCATTTTATGTTGTAAATGCACTTTTCAGCCTTATGTGTGCATTTATGTCGATAGTATGATAAGTTGCAACAGTTTATCACAACTTGTATGATGCAAGTTGCATGTGAATGCATTTCATTTGAAGGCATTCTTGTTGTTACACAACTTCGCCAGGAGGATGTAAAAGTGGGGTATGATGTTCACTTGTTACAATCATATATCTTTTTCATATTCAGCTCTTACGTACCCACATGTTTTTGGTTTATGTACTTATGTTTGTACTGGAAGGAGAGTTGAAGAGTCATGCACATGCATTTTTTTTTGTGTATGTGTAAGCAGTGAACCTGGTGATGGTTCATCATGAATGATTCATGATTGTAACATGATTATGTATCATGAATGTTGACTTGTTAGTTTGAGAAGGTCGATATGTTTCAAATGAGTTTTGACTTATGTCGATGTTGTCTTGATGACTATGTTGTGTCAATTATGTTTTTCGACTTGTGTTTAGTCGATGGTGTTTGTTGGCTCATAAGTTAACTTTGAGTACATTGAGATGTAGGAAAATACCATGTGCTTTGATGAAGCACAAGATGTGACCATTTTCTTGAAGAGAAAAAACACTTTGTTAGCATCATTTTTCAGTCTTGCAAAATTTGTTTTCAAGATTGATGGTTTTCTTGGCTTGTGACAAGATGTCGCAGGAAAGTTTTTGCAGCCATTGGAGAGTTGATTGTGTTGAGTTCAAAGAGCTCACAAGAGGGACTTAATTCTCAGTGGGAAGGTTGGCAGTCTTCCAAGCACAAAGAGAACAGTGGGTCAGCAACAACCAGAGAACAATGGTTGAGGGACATACTCAGTTGCAGTGCAAGGCATGTCAAGGTCTCCAGGTGATTGTCGAAAAGACTTTTCAAGTAGAATAAAATGATATAACTTGAAAGCCAAAGAGTATTGAAGCTCAAACAGATAATCATAAGCTTTTGTGGGTCCAAAAGCCTTTCAGTGGGAAGGTGTGATCAAAATCTGGACTAGGTGTCAAATTTTAGCTAAAAAATCAATGTTCTCGGAATTGCCTCAAAACGAACATGAGCATAGCTCTCATTGTTGTGAACCTAATGCAACTTTTTTCATCTCAAATGAACATCAGGAGAGAGAGATATTGCGATCTGTTCGAATTGTCAAACAAGTAAAAAAGAAAGGACGTTGACTGTGCAGTCCGTATAGTCCGTACATGCTGACATGGCATGTCCGTACGCTGACGTCGCAGAGGTGATGTGGTAGATGTGGTCGAATCAGAATGTGACACGTGGCATCATTTTGATCAATGGTAAGGTGCCATGTGGCCCAGTCATGGGATGCCATGTGGCACCCCTTTATTGGCTATGGTTTGTTAATCAAAGTTTTATGGAGTCTGTGGGGGTCGAACCCTGCACCTCTCCTATGGCTCACGCTTTGGTAGTGTGTGGGCTACCACTAGCCTGCACGATGGTCCTTGTATAGTGTATGGTTTTAATTATATTTGAAATGTATTAAAAAGTGATTTGGGGCGTGTCCAAGCTCAGGCATAGCCCCAGCCTCGGTCGCATGTATTGATATATGACCACCAATTTACACATAGAGCACGCGGAGCTATGGCGGGAATTTGTATTTGTTTTCAACGATTATCCCATGGTCGTATAACACTACCATATGACCCTATCCTCGATTTGTTGCACGCGTGGGGTTTTTAAATGTTTAGCCCGTGGTTTCGACATTTATACATGTGACCATGTGTATTATGTGCGCGGGTTTTGGTTTTTGTTTAAACGGTTATGCAACCACACACCCGCCACTTTTCACACATATATTCTCCCTTGGAAACTAAACCCTTTTTTGTTTTTTCACATGGTCGTATGGAGGACCTTGAGACCGTGGTCTTGGCGGTTGGGGGCTAGTGCACCCATAACCGTCCTATAGTTTGGACCGTTTTTCGGTTACACGCAGGTGCTGGGTTTTAACACGCGTTTTGGAGCGTGTTCTTGGTTCAACGTATAGAGGTGCATTTTGGTTAACTAGAGACAACAAGCTTGAAGGAAGAGAATGGCAGGAGGCCTATCTTTTTCATTTTTTGGCCGATTGAGGTGCCGTAAAAGCCCAGCTAGGGGTTTTTCGACGTCTTGAATCGATTGGCACTATTATCAAGGCCATTTGAAGAATTATTTTGTAGGGTTTTAGCCATTAAAGTTTCAGCAAGCTCTAGGGAGCCTGAATCTCTCATTGATTGGGGACATGTTTTAGTGTTTTTTCCATAGCGAAGCTCATGGAATCTTAAGGCCACATGTAGAACAAGTCATGCCCGCATGAGCCATGATCCTTTTTCAAAGCTTTATTAGTCATTTTTGGGGTTTTTATGTATTTTGATCCCAATGGTAGAGTCTGTTTTTCCATTGGAGTTGAGTAGCAACTTGTAAAAGAATCCTTGAGAAATTAATCCCAGTGAACCAAGTCCATTGATGGAGGCTCAAGGTAATGTAGCCCGGAGAGGGGTGAACTCCTTTATCATGTTGTTCTTGTTGTGAGTTTGATGGTTTATTTGCTGCAAGTTATGTTGTTGTGTATTTATTGAAAGTACATATTTAACCATTTAAAAGAACATATCCTCACACATAAGCATTTACAAGAAGATACATAAATTTGGCACATAAACTATCTCGCATATTTTAACACATGAAGAAAGGTCCTGTAAAGTTTTATTTTTATGAAGTAGACGGTGCTTGCATAGCATAACAAGTCAGCTTTCTATTTTCAAATCAGGTGGTATCAGAGCACTAGTTTGTTTTTCTCATGTGATTGCCATTGATAGCTTGAGATTTAGATGTTGGTATTGTGTAAGTTTTGTGGTGAAGTTTGATATCTTGCAAGGATGGAGGAAGCTTCAAACATTGGTATTTCTCATACATCTTCAAAATCCAAGTTCTTTTACAAAGAGATGTTGAAGGAGATTCTAACCATGAGAGATTTGATGCAAGAGATGTGTGAAGACAGAAATGAGAGCATTGCCCTTGAAGAGCAGTTGATGGCCATGAAGGAGGAGAAAGACCAGCTTCTTCAAAGGTTGCATGAGATGGAGATTCAACTCCATGAGGCAAAAGAAACCCTTACCAAGTACATGCAGGAACATAAGGTATGCAATGTTAGTTTATCTTCTAATTCCTCTCAAGATGAAGGTTGTGGTGTTTTTGAAAATCGCACAAGAGGAATAGGTTCCAAGTTATTGTTAAAAATGGGCTATGAAGGTAAAGGGTTAGGCAAGCATGCACAAGGCATTGTTGAGCCTATTGTTGCTGAAGAGAGACCTAAGTATTGGGTTTTTGGATATGAACAAAGAGATGGATCAAATTCCATAGTCGAGGAGACAAGAAAAAAAGTTCCAAGAACAAATTTTGTTTTGAGTTCAGCTCCTCAAGAAGGATTTAAAGGTGAAAGTTCAAAAATTTTTGTTGAAAGTTCAATCCCTCTAGCATGCAAGGCTTGTGTTCAAGATGAATGCAAATGTGTGAAACAAAAGAGTTGTGACAACGATGAGGACAAGAACACTATTTTTGGTCTTCAAATGAGAGCTTGTAACTCTTCTGATTCACCTCCTCAAAGAGGCGATAAAGGTGAATGTTCAAGGTATAAGAAAGCTTATCTTTCAGTTCCTTTTGATTATGTTAAGCATGATAAATTTGTATGTAAAAATGGAAGAAAAAGTCCATGTACATATTGTGGTTTATATAACCATCATGTTTCAAAATGTTGGAAAATATTGACCGCTTTCAGGAAACTTTACAAGCAAAGACAACGTGAAAAGAAGATGCAAAATATTTGCACTCATTGTTAGAAGATGAGTCATCTCATTGACCAATGTTGGACATTGCATCCAACCACTCATCCACAGCATAAGAAGCAGATGGATAAAGAGATTGACAAGAATGGAAGAGGAGATTCTATCATCGATGTGAGTCAAGATGATTCATAAGAGGACGATGTTCAGCCGAAAAAGTCATCGTTGAGTTGGCTTGGTAAGAAATGGTTGGATTTCTTGAGCAAGTAAGGCTTGCATTTTCTGTTGTAAATGCACTTTTCTGCCTTATGTGTGCATTTATGACGATAGTATGACAAGTTGCAGCTGTTTATCACAACTTGTATGATGCAAGTTGCATGTGAATGCATTTCATTTGAAGGCATTCTTGTTGTTACACAACTTCACAAGGAGGATGTAAAAGTGGGGTACGATGTCCACTTGTTACAACCATATATCTTTTTCATATTTAGCTCTTATGTACCCACATGTTTTGGGTTTATGTACTTATGTTTGTACTAGAAGGAGAGTTGAAGAGTCAGGCACATGCATTTGTTTTTGTGTATGTGTAAGCAATGAACCTGGTGATGGTTCATCATGAATGATTCATGATTGTAACATGATTATGTATCATGAATGTCGACTTGTCAGTTTGAGAAGGTCGATATGTTTCAAATGAGTTTCGACTTGTGTCGATGTTGTCTTGATGACTATGTTGTGTGGGTCATGTTTTTCGACTTGTGTTTAGTAGATGGTGTTTGTTGGCTCATAAGTTGATTTTGAGTACACTGAGATGCAGGAAAACACCATGTGATTTGATGAAGCACAAGATGTGACCATTTTCTTGAAGATAAAAAAGACTTTGTTAGCATCATTTTTCAGTCTTGTAAAATTTGTTTTCAAGATTGATGGTTTTGTTGGCTTGTGACAAGATGTCGCAGGAAAGTTTTTGGAGCCATTGGAGAGTTGATTGTGTTGACGTCAAAGAGTTTACAAGAGGGACTTGATTCTTAGTGGGAAGGTTGGTAGTCTTCCAAGCACAAAGAGAACAGTGGGTCAACAACAGCTAAAGAACAGTGGTTGAGGGACATAGTCAGTTGCAGTGCAAGGCATGTCAAGGTATGCAGGTGATTGTCAAAAAGACTTTTCAAGTATAATCAGTTGACATAAATTGAAAACTGAAGAGTATTGAAGCTCAGACAGATAATAATAAGATTTTGTGGGTCCAAAAGCCTTTCAGTGGGAAGGTGTGATCAAAATCTGGACCAGGGGTCAAATTTTAGCTATAAAATGAATGTTCTTGGAATTGCCTAAAAACGAACGTGACTGTAGCCCTTGTCGTTGCGAACCCAGTGAAACTTGTTTCATCTCAAACAAATGTTGGGAGAGAGAGATATTGCGATCTGTTCGAATCGTCAAACAAGTAAAAAAAAAAGGATGCTGATTGTGCAGTCCGTACAGTCCGTACATGCTGACATGATATGTCCATACGCTGATGTGGCAGATTCTGATTGGCAGATATGGTTGAATCAGAATGTGACACGTGGCATCAATTTGGTCAATGGTAAGGTGCCACGTGGCCCAATCATGGGCTGCCCTGTGGCACCTCTTTATTGGCTATGGTTCGTTAATCAAAATTTTATGGAGTCCATGGGGGTGAAACCCCGGACCTCCCCTATGGCTCCCGCTTTGGTAGTGTGTGGGCTACCACTAGCCCCCACAGTAGTCCTTGTATAGTGGATGGTTTTAATTATATTTGAAATGTATTAAAAAGTGATTTGGGGTGTGTCTGGGCTGGGGCATATCCCCAACCCCTGTCGCATGTATTGATATATGACCACCACTTTACACATAGAGTGCACAGAGATATGGAGGGAATTTGTATTTGTTTTTATCAGTTATCCCATGGTCATATAACACTACCATATGACCCTATCCTCCATTTGTTGCACACGCGGGGTTTTTAAATGTTTAGCCCGTGGTTTTGGCATTTATACATGTGACCATGTGTATTATGCACACGGGTTTTGGTTTTTATTTAAACAGTTATGAAACCACACACCCGCCACTTGTCACACATATATTCTCCCTTGGAAACTCAACCCTTTTCATTTTTTCACGTGGTCGTATGGAAGACCTTGAGACCGTGGTCTTGGCAGTTAGGGGTTGGCGCGCCCATAACCGTCCTACAGTTTGGACTGTTTTTCTGTTACACGTAGGTGATGGGTTTTAACATGCGTTTTGGAGCGTGTTCTTGGTTCAATGTACAAAGTTGCATTTTGGCAAACCAGAGACAACAAGCTTGAAGGAAGAGAATGGCAGGAGTCCTATCTTCCATATTTTTTGGCCGATTGAGGTGTCGTAAAATCCCAGCTAGGGGTTTTTGGACGTCCTGAATCCATTGGCACTATTATCAAATCCATTTGAAGAATTATTTTGCAGTTTTTTAGACATTGAAGTTTCAAAAAGCTCTAGGGAGCTTGAAGCCCTCATTGATTGAGAACATGTTTTGGTGTTTTTTCCATAGCGAAGCTGATGGAAGATTAAGGCCACATGTAGAAGAGGTCATGCACAGATGAGAAATGATCCGTTTTCAGAGTTTTATTAGTCATTTTTGGGGTTTTTAAGTACTCTGATCCCAATGGTATAGTCTTTCTTTCCATTGGAGTTGAGCAAAAACTTGTAAAAGAATATTTGACAAATTAATCCCAGTGAGCCAAGTCCATTGATGGAGGCTCAAGGAGATGTAGCCCGAAGAGGGGTGAACTCCTTTATCATGTTGTTTTTGTTGTGAGTTTGATGGTTTATTTGTTGCAATTTATGTTGTTGTGTATTTATTGAAAGTACATATTTAACCATTTAAAAGAACATATCCTCACACATAAGCATTTACAAGAATATACATAACTTTGACAAATAAACTATCTTGCATATTTTAACACATGAAGCAAGGTCCTGTAAAGTTTTATTTTTATGAAGTAGAGGGTGCTTGCATAGCATAACAAGTCAGCCTTCTATTTTCAAATCAGGTGGTATCAGAGCACTAGTTTGTTTTTCTCATGTGATTTCCATTGATAGATTGAGATTTAGCTGTTGGTATTGTGTAAGTTTTGTGTTGAAGTTTGATATCTTGCAAGGATGGAGGAAGCTTCAAACATCGGTAGTTCTCATACATCTTCAAAATCCAACTTCTTTGACAAACATATGTTGAAGGAGATTCTAACCATGAGAGATTTGATGAAAGAGATGTGTGAATATAGAAATGAGAGCATTGCCCTTGAAGAGTCGTTGATGGCCATGAAGGAGGAGAAAGACCAGCTTCTTCAAAGGTTGCATGAGATGGAGATTCAACTCCATGAGGCAAAAGAAACCCTTACCAAGTACATGCAGGAACATAAGGTATACAATGTTAGTTTATCTTCTAATTCCTCTCAAGATGAAGGTTTTGGTGTTTTTGAAAATCACACAAGAGGAATAGGGTCCAAGTTAATGTTAAAAATGGGCTATGAAGGTAAAGGGTTAGGCAAGCATGCACAAGGCATTGTTGAGCCTATTGTTGTTGAAGATAGACCTAAGTATTGTGGTCTTGGATATGAACGAAGAGATGGATCAAATTCCATAGTCAAGGAGACAAGAGAAAAAGTTCCAAGAACAAATTTTGTTTCAAGTTCAGCTCCTCAAGAAGGCTTTAAAGGTGAAAGTTCAAGAGCTTTTGTTGAAAGTTCAATACCTCCAACATGAAAGGCTTGTGTTCAAGATGAATGCAAATGTGTGAAACAAAAGAGTTGTGACAACGATGAGGCCAAGAACTCTATTTTTGGTCTTGAAATGAGAGCTTGTAACTCTTCAGATTCACCTCCTCAAAGAGGCGATAAAGGTGAATGTTCAATGTATAATTATGCTTATGATTCAGTTGCTTTTGTTTATGTTAAGCATGATAAATTTGTATGTAAAAATGGAAGAAAAAGTCCATGTACATATTGTTGTTTATATAACCATCATGTTTCAAAATGTTGGAAAAGATTGACTGCTTTCAGGAAACTTTACAAGCAAAGACAACGTGAAAAGAAGATGCAAAAGATTTTCACTCATTGTCAGAAGAGGGGTCATCTCATTGACCAATGTTGGAGATTGCATCCAACCACTCATCCACAGCATAATAAGCAGATGGGTAAAGAGATTGGCAAGAATGGAAGAGGAGATTCTATCATCGATGTGAGTCAAGATGATTCACAAGAGGACAATGTTCAGCCGAAAAAGTCACCGTTGAGTTGGCTTGGTAAGAAATGGTTGGATTTCTAGAGCAAGTAAGGCTTCCATTTTCTGTTGTAAATGCACTTTTCAGCCTTATGTGTGCATTTATGTCGATAGTAAGACAAGTTGCATCAGTTTATCACAACTTGTATGATGCAAGTTGCATTTGAATGCATTTCATTTGAAGGCATTCTTGTTGTTACACAACTTCTCCAGGAGGATGTAAAAGTGGGGTATGATGTTCACTTGTTACAACCATATATCTTTTTCATATTCAGCTCTTATGTACCCACATATTTTGGGTTTATGTACTTATCTTTGTATTGGAAGGAGAGTTGAAGATTCATGCACATGCATTTTTTTTTGTGTATGTGTAAGAAGTGAACCTGCTGATGGTTCATCATGAATGATTCATGATTGTAACATGATTATGTATCATGAATGTCGACTTGTCAGTTTGAGAAGGTCGATATGTTTCAAATGAGTTTCGACTTGTGTCGATGTTGTCTTGACGACTATGTTGTGTCGATCATGTTTTTTTATTTGTGTTTAGTGGATGGTGTTTGTTGGCTCATAAGTTGATTTTGAGTACACTGAGATGCAGGAAAACACCATGTTCTTTGATGAAGCACAAGATGTGACCATTTTCTTGAAGAGAAAAAAGACTTTGTTGGCATCATTTTTCAGTCTTGTAAAATTTGTTTTCAAGATTGATGGTTTTCTTGGCTTGTGACAAGATGTCACAGGAAAATTTTTGCAGCCATTGGAGAGTTGATTGTGTTGACGTCAAAGAGTTCACAAGAGGGACTTGATTCTCAGTGGGAAGGTTGGTAGTCTTCCAAGCACAAAGAGAACAATTAGTCAACAACAACCAGAGAACAGTGGTTGAGTGACATAGTCAGTTGCAGTGCAAGGCATGTCAAGGTATCCAGGTGATTGTCCAAAAGACTTTTCAAGTAGAATCAATTGATATAACTTGAAAGCCAAAGAGTATTGAATCTCAGACAGATAATCATAAGATTTTGGGCATCCAAAAGCCTTTCGGTGGGAAGGTGTGATCAAAATCTGGACCAGGGGTCAAATTTTATCTAAAAAATAAACTTTCTCGGAATTGCCTCAAAACGAACGTGAGAATATCCCTCATTGTTGAGAACCCAATGCAACTCATTTTGTCTCAAATGGGCATTGGGAGCGAGAGATATTTCGATATGTTCAAATCGTCAAACAAGTAAAAAAAAAAGGACGCTGACTATGCAGTCTGTACAATCCGTACATGCTGACATGGCATATCCGTACATTGACGTGCAGATTCTGATTGGCAGATGTGGTCGAATCAGAATGTGACACGTGGCATCATTTTGGTCAATGGTAAGGTGCCATGTGGCCCAGTCATGGGCTGCCATGTGGCACCCCTTTATTGGCTATGGTTTGTTAATCAAAATTTTATGGAGTTCGTGGGGGTCGAACCCTGCACCTCCTCTATGGCTCGTGCTTTGGTAGTTTGTGGTCTACCACTAGCCCACATGGTGGTCCTTGTATAGTGTATGGTTTTAATTATATTTGAAATGTATTAAAAAGTGATTTGGGACGTGTCCGGGCTGGGGCATAGCCCCAACCCCAGTCACATGTATTGATATACGACCACCACTTTACACATAGAGCGTGCGGAGATATGGCGAGAATTTGTATTTGTTTTTAATGGTTAGCCCCTGGTCGTATAACACTACCATATGACCCTATCCTCCATTTTTTGCGCGTGCTAGGTTTTTAAATGTTTAGCCCGTGGTTTCGTCATTTATACATGTGACCATGTGTATTATGCATGTGGGTTTTGGTTTTTGTTTAAACGGTTATGCAACCACACACCCGCCACTTGTCACACATATATTCTCCCTTGGAAACTCAACCCTTTTCGTTTTTGCACCTGGTCATATGGAGGACCTTGAGACCGTGGTCTTGGCGGTTAGGGGTTGGCGCGCCCATAACTGTCCTATAGTTTGGACCATTTTTTGGTTACACGTGGGTGTTGGGTTTTAACATGCGTTTTGGAGCATGTTCTTGGTTCAATGTACAGAGGTGCATTTTTTCGAACCAGAGACAGCAAGCTTGAAGGAAGAGAATGGCAGGACACCTATCTTCTTCATTTTTTGGCCGATTAAGGTGCCGTAAAAGCCAAGCTAGGGGTTTTTGGATGTCCTGAATGCATTGGCACTATTATCAAGGCCATTTGAAGACTTCATTTGCAAATTTTTATCCATTTAAGTTTCAACAAGCTCCAGGGAGCTTGAAGCCCTAATTGATTGAGGACATGTTTTGGTGTTTTTTCCATAGCGAAGCTCATGGAAGATTAAGGCCACATGTAGAAGAGGTCATGCGCGAATGAGCCATGATCCGTTTTCAGAGTTTTATTAGTCATTTTTGGGGTTTTTATGTATTTTTATCCCAATAGTACAATCTGTTTTTTCATTGGAGTTGAGCAACATCTTGTAAAAGAATCTTTGACAAATTAATCCCAGTGAGCCAAGTCCATTAATGGAGGCTCAAGGAGATGTAGCCCGGAGAGGGGTGAACTCCTTTATCATGTTGTTCTTGTTGTGAGTTTGATGGTTGATTTGTTGCAAGTTATGTTGTTGTGTCTTTATTGAAAGTACATATTTAACCATTTAAAAGAACATATCCTCACACATAAACATTTACAAGAAGATACATAAATTTGGCACATAAACTATCTTGCATATTTTAACACATGAAGCAAGGTCCTGTAAAGTTTTATTTTTATGAAGTAGAGGGTGCTTGCATAGCATAACAAGTCAGGACCCCATGAAATCCACATACCATGTTGCTACTATTTTTTTCATAAGTTTTTTAAACTTGTAACTCTCACATTACACATTACACTTAGACACTAATGACTTGGTGTTGGAGAAATTTCTATTTTCGACACACTAGTTCAGTGAGAGTAACACTAGTTTAGTGAGAGTTAACTCACTAGTTCTATTTTAGACTTTCGAATTTTATACCATCACTATTATGTATGCATTCTTAATTATACAATGTCATCGCATATATGAGTGAATATCACTCACTCATTAATTAGATCATAATATACATTGATTCTCATTCTTCATATTGTATTTTCCTTCCTTTTCTTGATAAGCTTTGTTTGTGTATGCTTTAGCTATGTCTCCTGTGTAGGTTTCCATGAAACACTGACATAGTATTAGAGATGAGTTGCTTGGAGAAACCCAGACAAGCTAGAGAAGAGAGAAATAGTTCTTGATTAAACCTAGTTTCCATAATCGTTGCGGGCTATCCCTATCGAAAGGTGCAACAATTGGAATAGTCACGACCTATCCCTGTCGAAGGGTTCGACAGTCATGCTCAAACTATCTCAATCGGACGATTGGCATAGTTGTGGCCTATACACATCCAAGATACAAAGTATTTGCATTGTGTCCTTCAGTAGGGTGTGAGGATTTGTAATCACCTCACTTTACCCTTCTCTAGGGTGCGACAATTTAACAACCCTCCAAAAATTGGTTTTCTGCAGTAAAATTGCGATATCTCGAAATCCATGATCTAGGTTGGGATGAAATTTTTAACAGAGACGTATAATGTAGGGATTCTCATACTCACAAAAAATCCCCAAAACCCACATCATATTTTACGATATATATATTTTTTATCATATCTATAGTTGTTATAACACCACTAGTCATATCTCAGAATCCACGATCTGGGTTTTCAAGATCTTTTTAGTATCAATAGTAGGGATGGAGATGATTCAACTTATTTAATCAAGTCTTGTGATAATAATCACACTATACAACTATTTTTAATGGAATCCAAATGCCGCATTCCAACTCAAAAGAAAATTACTGTGTAATTTGAGGATGGCGACAGAAACAAAACCTACATTAGCACTTGAGAAGACCAGATGGGAAAACCGTAAGGATGAGGCCACGAGACTACTTCTTGAGTTAATCTCCACTAATTTATGGTTCCATGTTTCTTCATTCAAGACCATAAATGATATCTGGACCACATTGGAAGGACTATTTGGAAAGCAGGATGAGATGTGAAGCCATATGCTTGAGGTAGAGTTGAATACCTTAGACCCTAAAAGCTTTGATAATATAGAAGATATTTTTAATAATTTAAATATTTACTATTGAGCTTGGGTTAATGTTTTATTTACAAATCTACACAAGAGAAAAAACTTATTCTAACAATCTTCGCCAAGCTAGGACTGAAATACACTATATATGTCTCCAATTTCCATTCTCACAGATGTCTTTTTGCAACAAATTGGAAAATTCCTACGACAGCTCAGTTCATTGAGTCTCTCACACAAGAGTAGAAGAGACTCATACGGATGGGCATCATCAAGGATCCCAAAGCACATGCACTTACCATGCATGATGGAAAAGGATCATCCAAATAGAATGAGAACGAGAAACATAACGAGAATGAGGGATATTCCAAACCCTTTAACCATTCTTTAGGTTCGAGAGACTCTTCGGGTTAGAAGAATAAGAAGAAGGGAAAGTAGTGCACTTACTGCAATAAAAAAAATCATGGATAATCCACCATATATAATTTTAGGGGTGAAATTTTGCTCATAGGCAAAATTTCGCCTATAGACCAAATTTTAGGGTTTAAATTTTTGAAGGGACCAATTTTTATTGAAGTAGTTTTTAAGAAAATTAAAATTTTTATCCCTAATATTAAATTAAACAATATTTATGGTATATCATTAGTACCATAAATAAAATCGGAAAATGCCATGTAGAGAGGCTTCACCCTCCCGATTTCATCACTTTTTAGAATCGAAATTTTTTTGTTGGGTGAATCGTTGTGCATATCCTTGAATCAAAGTTTTACGGAAAATATTTTCCTCCCATATCCTCAAATCAAGGGTTTATGGCACTGATATTTCCCATAGCTTTCAATGTGAATGATTTCACCCATGTATATGTAAACGGTCACGTTGGTTGGTCTTCACTCAATCTCTTTACTGGTTGTCCTTGACTCGAGCCACCTCTTGCTTCTGTTGATCCAACAATAGATAGGCACAGGGGAGATAAGTCGTAGACATGTGAGTTCTGAACACTCTAATGAAATATATTACACATTGTTCAAACATGTTCATCAAATGTGTGATGACAATGTTTCATTGCATAAGAAAGCTTGTTAACAAGACTAATTTTTTCTACGATCATAATGTTTTTTACCAACCTCTAACACTTCAAAACAATTGTATTTAGCTAGTAATATATGCAGGAGAAATAAATTATCCTATTTAATACAATGCGAGCCTTGTCGTGGTTTAGAAGAGTAGGTTGTAGATTTTTTTTTTCACTTTGTATCCAAATTATGTAAGCCAGTAGGAATTTCATGAAAAAAAAATTGTGGGCCAAATTTAAATCTTTCAGAGATTATGATGTCCATCCATTTAGTTAAAAATTGGTTTTCGTATAAATTTCATGTACGCATTCAATCTTATTGTTGCCTTTAGGATTTGGTTTTCCATGGATTGTTTTCCATGATTCATTAGTTTTTTGGGTACAATTTCTTATTTTCTGCCTTTTTTGGAATCTTGCCAAGAACTGCAAGGCATGGGCTACTGGTGACACATATTTTCGCCCCCTTGGGACAGGGAAAATATGACATTAATTATGGGAATATCAACCAACATCTTGATGATTTCATGAAATAATAATCACTATAAATTTCTTCTACATATTCTACGAGATTTGTTGTCTTTGAGAGAATATTTTGGAGTCAGAATGTCGAGGTTGATTTTTGGTGTACTATTCATTGTAATTATGCTAATGCATGATTTAAACAAACAGTGTAACATTATTCTAGTTTTTCATTATCGTTGAAAACCCGTACCATACCTTTCACTCTACTTGTTTCAAATTTATTCATTTGAAATATTAATTCCGAAGGGATTTTCAAAGCCAACCAATCCACAACGACATTTTAATAGTCTCATCAAGAGAGATTAGAGCCTTTACTATTGTATATTAATGTTTGATGGGAAAAAATATTGTTTTAATTTTCATATTAATGGTTTTCAAATGACTATTTCCAGCCATGGTTTTGATCATAAAATATTGGGCACCTGTACCTATTGATTATCATTTGGAGGTGTATGAGTAGGGTTGTACTAAATATTTTTTCGAGCCATATGATTTCCACATTTTTTTGTATCATTTAGCCATAGTATTTGCATACATTTTTTGTCATTGTAATGGAGTTAAGAAGTGAACTTAGAGCTGTACACAATATTACTTCTAGCGATTATGATTTTACTAGAACAAAGTCAAAGTATTTTTTATTTCCATTTACAAAAAATAAGTGTATAAGTAAGGACATAACATCCTATTTCATAATCTGTTTTCACCCAAGGCTAAGAATTAGAGGGCCTTAAAAGTATGACATTAAACTTTTAAAATGTGATTACCTAGGAAGTATATGCAATGTTTAGATATGGTGTACTATCCTTAAAGCTTATATGTGATGTTAGTCCTATTGAGTATTATGTGGTTAACATTTTTTTTTAAGACATACACCTACTCAAAAATAGTTTCCAATTGTGATAAACAAGCTAGTATGATTTTATACTTTTGCAATTTGGATACCCTTCATTATCAAAGGAATCATATGTTACCTGTTTCTATATAAGACCAAAATTTTTCTTTCCCTTTACCCATACTCAACATGTTTTTCATTCTCCATTCTCCCTACCTACTACACTTGCATGCTTAATAGTTTCATACAGTACCATCACTGTACCCAAAAACCCCATTGACCTACTCCAGTGGTCATTTGTTGGACACTAATAAAACATATCTTATTAGTATTATTATCTACATCTCTAGACAAATAAATATGTTGTATTATGAAGTTTTAATCTCTAAACAAGCCAACTAGTTTCAATCAACATATGTCACCATAGTCAATGCAGATTGCAAGATTCACATGTTCCACCAAGAATTTCACCTTTAAATATTATTAACAATTCTATGCAAACTAGAGTGGATAGTCAAACATTTATAGTGTGAGAGAATGCCATTTTTAATGTTACTGAAATGTAACTCGATAACTATGATAGCCGGATTAAATTTTACATCAATTTATTTTGATAACTAACTAATTTCATAACACAGTAATGAAATAATAGTAACTTCTGTAATATTCAAGAAATTTTACTAATTTAACTCATTTGCATGTAATTTTCGTCAATATAATAAGATTTAATAACAAATTAATTCCAAATGATGCATAATTCTTACCTGAACCTGATGCTACTATTTTCTCGTCGCTTGCTTCCTTCCCGCTCCTTTAGAACACAACCCAAAACCGACCTCCCTGCCGACTAGTTAGCTCCTAGCC
>JZKD02S0286444.1:43433-61118 GCA_000966675.3 Picea glauca | reverse complement strand
GTCATCGTGCTCGTAGGCTGCCAACCCACTCTTTTCTAATGCAGATGGTGAAATGAAACTATCTGTCACACCAGAATCAAATAAAATCTTAACATTGATATGATTTAGCATACCTAACGACTCCACCACCGTGGATTGATGTTCGGCCTGGCAGTTATTAACTGCTGCGTAAATATGGTGGCTATTACTTGCTCTCCCCATCGATGCCTTTCCTTCTCTATGCACGAACCCTGATTGTAACTCTGGACAGTCCCATTCATAATGGGGTCCTTCGCATCTCCAACAGGCAATATGAGATTGAACCGGTGCACTGTTATGTGACTGATTCCTAAACGAGTTCCTTCCCCTAAAACCCCTGCCCCTGCTCACTGTTCCCTGAGATGGTCATGGTCCTGTCTGCACCGTTGGCGATGAACGGGATGCTGCACTCGCTGCCATTGAAATCCCTATAGCTACTATCCTTGGCACAAATCTTTTACCATAAGGCGGTGGCCTTGAGGCCCCTCCCCTAGGAAATGTCCTCGGGGCCTTTCCTACGAATCCAGGGTGATGCGGAAATGTCGATCTTTCACCCCCTGTCAAGTTCATATGTTCTTCCATGTAACGCGCACTTTCCACCGCCTCCGCTACTGAAGACGACTTCCACATCCTCACCATAGCTCTTATCCTAGGGTTCAATCTATAGATGAAGCGTTCTACCTGTCGTTGGTCACTATCCATATACGACACATATTTGACCAGTTCCATAAACCTGATCTCATATTCTTCTACCGTTTTGTTTCCCTGTATTAATGCATGAAATGCCCCAACCTGTTGTTCCTCGTAGTACGCTGGTAGATATTTCCTCCTGAACCTTTCCTCGAAAAGTTCCCAAGATACCGTGTCTGGGGTAAGGTGCAGTTGTCTTTCCAGGTTGCCCCACTAGTTCAGGGCGCTGTCCCTTAATTGAAAAATGGCGATCTTCGCCTTTGAGTTGGACGCATAGTCCCTTAGGGAAAAACACGTGGTCATGCCTTCCAACCATGCTTCTACGCATTCATTGGCGCGACCTCTGGCAAACTCCATAATTTTGATCTTCTGCAATTCTCGCGTGATGTCTTCAGGTGGAGGTCCTCCCCATGAATCCCTTGACGCTTTTGGATTACCTGTTCCAGACGGTGGGGGTTCCACTTCTGTTCCTACCGGTTGTTGCCCCTTTAAAGTCTCGTTGATGGCTTCCAACGAGCGCAGTATGAGGGCTAGTTCGGGTGATGGTGGTGGTGGCACTGGTGGTGTTGGAGGTGCTTGCGACGACGCTCCCCTGCCTCGACTCCCTCGAGTCCTGACCATCCTGTATGCTTTGACCTGCATCCACCAATGTTGTGAGGGTGAGTTCCAGGATGTTTCAAATTGGTGCTACTCAAACTAGAAACAGGGTTAGGCTTAAGTTTTATTTACTTGTCTGTAAACAAACGTTACTACATTAGGGGATTGGCTAGGTTAAGGTCAGGTTTAAGCATCTAAGCTTCGTTTCTTTGCCCCTATGAAAACAACTATTGGTTTTCTGCCCTATAGCTACGTTAGTCTTGCGCCTCACTCGCCACTTCCTAAGATTATGCTCCTAGTGCATATGCTGCCTCCTTCGTGCTTGTCCTAGTTTGAGCCCTTTTAATTTACGCTTACAACTTGATTAAAATGACTCCCGACCTTATGTTTATTAATTTACGTCGATATGCGTACACCTATTGACAATGGGCACAATCCATGATCTTTTAAATCTTACTTACCCTTAAACCATTATCTGATGGCTATGTATTGAAGATGATGGCATATTCTTAGTCGTCCTCCAATATCAATGGGTCTGATTTATCATTCATAACTTTCTTGCTTTTATCACGACATCCGTTAACATGTTTAATTTTTAACATTTACCTAATCACATAAAAATGCTTTAAGGTTATATAATTACTACGTTTAATAATTAAATAAGATAAAACCATGGAATCTAAATAATTATTCTCGTCTGCCCGCCGTGTTTCTACGTTCGCCAGCGCTATGTACCTTTCGGCATTATGTTCTTCTTAAGGCGCTTCACTTGGTGGGTGGTCTTGGGTATGACAGTTAAAGTATTTATAAATAAACTTATTTGTAAAAGAAACAAT
Organism: Picea glauca; assembly: GCA_000966675.3. Taxonomy (NCBI): domain Eukaryota; kingdom Viridiplantae; phylum Streptophyta; class Pinopsida; order Pinales; family Pinaceae; genus Picea; species Picea glauca. Next base: position 58,977 of record JZKD02S0286444.1, on the reverse strand, counting down.
GCATGGCGTGTTGGTAGGGCGGATTTTGTAAAGACTCGACCGGTAGGGAGGTTCGGGGTTCAAATCTCACAGACTCCATTTAAATTTATCCTTAGCCTTATTTTATTCAAACTTAACTAATATTTTAATAATCTTTTAATAAAATTAATAAAGTTAATTAGTTTAATTAATTATTAATTAAACTTTATTAATTTCATAATTATACTTTATTAATTATTTATTTATTTTTATTATTATTATTATTATTTTTTTTTAATAAATACTCTAATGTAATTTAAATTATAAAACTAAAATTTAAAATAAATAAAAAAAAGAAATTTAATTATTCGAAATGGAAATCTAATTATATAAAACAAAACCCATTACATGGCAGCGTTTAAGGTCGGGCTCGGCATGAAGCCCACGTGCCCGACCTCCAGCTCTCAGTACCAAACACCTATCTCTTAGACCCTACTCGTCCTTCCTTTGCTCGCCTCTTAGCTCATCACTAAGTGGCTGAAAACAGTGGAAAGATAATTGAAAAGGATCAAACGGGTTCAATTCCGGATTTTTTTTTTTTCAGAGGCCTTGCTGAATTTATCAAGAACCCTATTACTTTTAAGGTACCCATCTCATTCGTTTTCTTCAGAATTACTTCGTTTCACTGCAATTTATGGAAATTTAAATGAGATTTGTTGCAGTGTCTTTTATTTTTAAGTAGAAATTAGTATTGGGCAGAAGTTGTTGCTCTCGTTGGATTGTAAACAAATGCAGTTTTCTGAACCTAATTTTGTTGTACTGCTTATGATTTATTTATTTATTTTGTAATGCATTGCCCACTTTCTGCGTGTTCTTTGCGTGCCGTACCAGCGAGAAAAAAAATAAATTTTGCCATGCGAATCGCATCTCCCTTGCACAGTTAGTGAGAAGACTTTCACCCTTCTTAGTTTTAAACAATATTTGATTCTCTCCATGTATTAAACTAGTTTCTGGCAACAATTTATCCATAGAAAAAGGGAAGAAATGATACAACAACTCCATGACACTTTGTCGGAACTTCCCCTCCCTGCCATACAATTACTTAGCCCGCAATTGCGATATCTATTGTAAAACTACAAGAGCTATAGGAGACAGCAAAACAAGATAGAGCAAGCGATTTTTCAGGCAATTGAAAGGCAACGATCTCAGGCAATTGAAAGGCAAGTGGGTTTTCAATATCCATCTATTTTATTCACAATGTTCTGTAATCTTGTATTCAGTCTAGAATAGTATAGACTAAATTTTGGTGGTATAAGTTTTGGATTAACTAGTTTAGCTTACAGAATTATAATCTTAATTCAAGCCAATTTTAACGAGGACAGTTATCCCTTGCAAATTGAAACTACAATTTACTTCAAAATGAATCCTTTCACCAATTAATTTAAGGCCAGAAGCTTTCATAGGTTAGGGCCAAAAATTTCCCCAAGTGCCAATTCGTTTAGACTTGTAATTCCGACTACCCCTAATAAATTACTCCATTGTAGTTCCTATCGACGCAGCGGCTAGCACCTTCATGTCATATATATGGTCTTTGAGTCCAAGGAAGAACCGAACTTGTAAGAACGATTGTCCACATAGAATTGCCCATCTTTATTGTACATCGAGACTCAAGATAACTAGGCATTAAACCAAATTGGTCGTCATTTGTCTGCCAGCGGAGCCCTTGACAAGCTTTCGCATGGATGAAGTGATTAAATAATGAGCAGGATCAAGGTGTAAATGATCTTGGTGGTGGATGGGTTGTCTTCTCCTATTCAGTGCAATGGTGTTGTCACTAAATGGGGATAGTGATTGAAGTTTGAGCACAATAACCTCAAGGTAAAGGATGTTGCAGCATGACCACAATCTGATCAATCTTGTCATGCATCACAGTATGCTCTAGTGTCTTTCAAACTGCAGTGGATGTTACCGCCACACTACACTGGACATAATTCATAATAGTAGGCAAAGTTCTAGGAAAGGATCAAGATGATATAGAAGGCAAAGGCATAAACCCTGGCACAATATACTTACATAGCCAAAATACCCCCTTTTTTAAACAAAAAAAATCTTCTATGAACTACTTAATTCAGATTTACATACAAAACAGAGAGATCAACAGCCATAGAAATTGTTAAGTGGAATATGCTTTGGATTCGTAATGCACAAAATAGATGGCCCTTTGGTGCTATATCATAGTTTTCAGGTGAAACAAAATGTCCTGCGTTGTCTACGTACTACTTAGTATACACATTTATCTAGTGGAAAGTTACCACTTACATGATTCTTATCCAAAACAATAACTTCTTGACATATAATAGCCTGGAACGAAGACTTTTTCATCACTCAGCCCCTGAGCATATATAAGAACTAAAAATATCAAAACCTAAATTTCACTTGGAACATTCATTTCCTTCACTCTTTATTTTGATGAGTCTAACAAATGTCCTTTCATCCCTGACATCTTCTTCATGGTAGCTCACCTTCGCTGGATTTGGCTATCTTCAGGTGAGTCATATGACATTTTGGCTATCTCCTGCTTGTAATGTACAGATAATTGCTTTTTCATTTCAAAAGTAGAGAAACCAGCTAAGCCTGTAAAACTATTATTTATAAATCTAGGTTACCAGTAATTATGCCGTGAAGCCTCTATGTTATCTGCTTAATCTACATGGCACTTGTCTCTTTTGGTCTTTATCTTTGATAGGCGGTGTGCTTTTCAGCTAAGGCATTGTTTTGTTGATTTGCACGTTAAGCGAAGGGGAATTTGGCCCTTAAGGCTCCATTGTTTCAACTACGGCTTTGATACCATATGTGATAGCTCGATTAAATTTTACATCAATTTATTTTGATAACTAACTAATTTCATAACACAGTAATGAAATAACAGTAACTTCCGTAATATTCAAGAAATTTTACTAATTTAACTCATTTGCATGCAATTTTCGTCAATATAATAAGATTTAATAACAAATTAATTCCAAACAATGCATAATTCTTACCTGAACCTGATGCTACTATTTGCTCGTCGCTTGCTTCCTTCTCGTTCCTTTAGAACACAACCCAAAACCAACCTCCCTGTCGACTAGTTAGCTCCTAGCCCTAGGATATCAAATATCCTAGCCCTCCGAGCCCAAAACCCCCAACAACCCCCGGTGCACTGTGTAAATTCCACTCCAAGTTTCACTCTGGTAATTCTCCGCTCCCCCCAAATTCATCCCCCAACTCCCATAACATCCCCCCTCCTTATCCCTCCTTCACTGACTTCCCTTCATTTACTCCCTTACCTAATATCTTATCCCATTATTAAATGTCTTCCATTTTCGGGAACGTAACTTAAATTAATAATATATTTTATTATCCACCTTTATTTATTTATCACATTGATTAATGAGTTATCAATACTAAAATCAATCATAATCAAGAATAACTAATTAATAACAAATAATTAGTTAAGGTTATTTTAATAAATAAATATAGTTTAGCTAATCTTTTAGGATTACATTATTAAATTAATTATAATTTATAATTAAGGGTTGTTACAATAACTCTCGATTTTTTGATGAAGTAAAATGATTTATCAAACCCTTAAAGAGAGCCAAAGTTTATAAATCCTCATTGTTTGGAAGGAAACAAATTACACCAGTTTTAACCAATGCTAGAAAAAGTGCAAAAGTTGAAAAGTCATTGTTTTGCAAGAGGCATAGAAATTAGCTTGAGGAGTGTATTGTAAGTCTGAAAATCTAGAACTCTATGAGCACCTAATACAAATTTTATGTGAGTTCCCACCCAAGTTTACTCCAGAAGGAATAGAAGTTGGTCTTAGACCCTTATTTGCAACAACATAAACTACAAAAAATAACAAGTTGCTAGCTTCTGGGAGGCATAAAATATCTCTGCTTGGAGCATACTTACATCCATTGGAAATATATTTTAGAGTGTTACACCTCATAGTGTATGACTATGAGGTTCCACATTGTGTTTTTCATCACATTTGATGAATTTTGGTGGTGGTTCCTTGGAGATTTTGATGGACTTTGGGGACATACAGCTTCTTCTCTTATTGGCATTGGATAACTTTGGTTAATGAACTTCATTTACTTTTTTGGTGGATGGTCATGGTTTTAGTCGTTTCCTTCTAATGTATGTTTAAGAATTCAAGTGAGTTTAGAATCTCTGCATGGAATGTGATCATATTCCTGGTTTTATTACATATGTGTTGCCTTATAAACCCTTCTTAAATTGTTGCACATTGCAAAATTCCTACAAATAATGTAAAACAATCCACAAAATGATAAAAATGATGTGATCTTAAAAGATTAAATTACTAACAATCGAATGCTGCAAAAGAATATATGGAGTTTACCAACGAATTGCACACACAAAAAGTAAGAGCATAATAGGACACACTATGTAGTAGTTAATTTATGATGGCTTCCTTATTGCATCAATGGTAGAACCTCATTATTCAAACCAATTTTGTTGTGTAATTGAACTCTTAATGTTAAAGGTACTATGTTCTATATTAAGGCTTCTAACATGCTTCATTCACACTTGACCACCCAGATTTAACAAATCAGTTCCCATTCTATGGAAGTGAAATTGAAATGGTTATCAGCTAAATGCAATAATAATGAATTTTAATTAAAGTGATAAACATTTCCCATTTTATAATGATCTTTATGAAAAATTGTTTATGAACTCATATATCTATATATAATTTTATTTAGATTATGTTTATATTATCTTGCTTTGGCAGTTATTACAAAATCTCTTTTTATTTCTCAAACACAACAACTCCTAATGTTTCCCATTAAATCTTTTTCCTTGTTGTTTTTGGTAGTTTATCATAACGTCATTTTCCTTTGATGATGAATGAATTGTTGTATACTTCTGAAATTGGAGGCTTATACTAAGTTCAAAGATTTTTTTGTTGCAAATTGTACATTGTAAAAGAGGCAATTATCTTGAGTAACACTTCTATAAGGTTACGTAGTAAAAGAGATTAAGTACCAGGAAAGAATAGTAGATAAATCTAGGGTAAGTTGCAAATTGTACATTGTAAAAGAGGCAATTATCTTGAGTAACACTTCTATAAGGTTACATAGTAAAAGAGATTAAGTACAAGGAGAGAATAGTAGATAAATCTAGTGTAATAGGTGTAGATTATAGTTTTTAAAGCATCCGGTTCTAAAATCCAAGAAACCAGGACCAAGTGTACAAGAGTGTGCATTTTTATCTTTGTATGTGTGTACACAATGAGCCCTTTTTTCCAAATGAATAGATTTAGTTTATATTTTTTGGTGTCATGATTGGGATTTTTATTGATTTTTTCCTCCAATGACCCAGGGAAGATGTTCAAAAGATTCATCTTAACCTTGGTCTGTCAAGTGGAATAAAAAATCTAGGTGAAAATGGTAATGGAAAGTGCAAAAATCATAAGGTTGGCACTTCTAGTTTTTTAATTCTCAACACTTAATAGATGTGGATACAAATTCACTTGTGTTAGTTATTGTATGGGCCCAAGGTGAGCTCTAGATGCTAAACAAGTAACAAAAAAAGTCTAGTAAGAAATATCTATGGACCCAGCCCAAGATAGCTTTGAAACAACTATACAATGCCTTACAAATGTGACTTAAGTAAAGTAATTAACTTTTGAAAATGATGAAAATGTCTATGAATTCTTTACATGTTGATAATGGTATATCGCAAGAATACAATAGATTCTCAGCAAGAGACCATCTTCTCTTGAGCAGCCATAGTGTACTTGGAGACTACAACAAAAGCTTCTTCCGAGAGGACAGTGAGAAGGGCTTATGTCCTTCAAATGGAGGTAAGGTGTTCCTCTAAAATATAAATCTTGTTGATGATAATTTTAAATTGGTAGTTGTATAATAAGCCTAGGAACTTGAATACTAAGTTTCAGACTGCTAAGTATAATGTGAAGGACAATGACTAAAGAATGTTGTGGAAAAGATGTTAAAAGAACCTTAATTTGAGACAAAGACAAGCATGATCCATTGTTTCTTCAACATTAAGACTGATCGTGTTTATCTCACTATGATGGGACATGTTTAGCTTGCTACTAGCAAGCTAAAAGCCTATGTGGAATTCATACATGCAACAAATTATGGAGGTGGAAGTTTCTCCATGAAGGATAGATTTATTGTAAGAGGATTGGAAAAGTGTTTGGAAGAGCTTGGAGCACCTGCAGGGAGAATTCCTAGCCATGAATGCTATAAAATGTTATTGTCACATGAGTTTCCAAGTGTTAGTTGAATATTTTAAGATCCAAATCCCTAGTGTGCATGGTTTTCATAAGTTACATTGCATTACTGATAGCAAGGAAGAATGTGTTTAGGATCAAAATGTAGCTACAATGTTCAAACTACAGGAAATAGGGATACAATTAGTTCTACTTTTTTTTCTAACATAAAATAAGTTGCATCTAAGAGCTCTTTAAGATCATTACAAAGGGAAATTTACAAGAATTTCATTGGAGTGGATCAGTTAATGTATGGTTGTAATGAAACCATAAACTAACAGTCAATTGTTTTTAATTTTTTTTAAAGACCTTTGTCCTTTTCAGTGAGGATTTTTTTTTATTTAGGGTCAGCGTAGATTAATATACAAGGCATTTAACTGTGTTTTTAACTATTTCCACCATTTATCCTCCTTATCATTTCCATTGGCTCTTGCCTTCACTTGCAAATTTTCTGAGTTGCAGTAAGTTCAAGTAGATACATGGAAAGCTTATTTCAGGTCCCATTGCAAACAAGAACCCATGCGAAAAAATGGAAACAGGTTTCAGGTTTGAAAATTCTTGTTGTGTTCAAAAACACAATAACACAAAATTTATTGATGTCAATATAGTTTCGAGAATCTAAAAGGCCAACCTTCGCTACCTGTACCAGTACTGTTTTGGTCCATTGGAATTTCAACTCTCTTGAGTCTTTTAAACTTTGTGACAGTAGTGAATTCACCTCTGTCAACTGAGTGCAAGCCCTCCTCAGACTGCACAGGGGACGGTAGTTCACTTGTTTCTATCATTCCTAAAAACTATCTAAATTTCATGACTAGTTCATGTTCACCTCCCACGGAGCATGATTGTTTGTTGCAATCCTTGGCCATAGAAATTTCATTAATTTATTTCACTCTTAGAAGTATTTAGAACTGTACACATTGAGTTTCTTTGTTTGAAAATAAGACCTCATCCTGCATATCCTTATTTGATCCAGTATCTTCATGTGGTTCACTAACAAAACTGACAATTTCATATTCTTTAAGAGTTACACAATAGGGTTCAACCAATCCATTAACTCTTGTACAAGTTATATAACTCTATTTATTCAACTCAATACCTTCACTTGCATGTGATCCTCCACTTTCTAACCTCAATGGTTGTAAATTCCTACTTTTGCAACTGAATGTTGCCTTGCTACTATTGCTTTCACTGTCACCGATGTCCTCTCCTAGTTTTAACACTTTTCTGCAATAATTGTTATTGATTACGATCAAATTCAGTTGCATATTTATGGTTTTTTGTTTCCAAGGAAGGGGCATACAAATGAACAGAGATTAAATTCTAGAACATAAAATAGTGATATTAATGTTGGAAAGAGTTAGAGTCATTATTTTCACACAGGGACAATGCACTGGTTAGGTCAATTCACCAAGTAGCATAGGCATACACGTGTCCTCCTCTTAAATGGAAAACTTGGGGTTATTTTCAAAGAATTGTATCCATGGATTTATTTTCGTACATTCTATTATAAATTGATTTACTGCAAAATAAGCAATTTCTTTAGAGATATTGCAAATGTTGCTTGGTGAGAAAATTCTCAATTTCATGGTGGTTATCTTTACTGGTAGTGATACAAGGCAAGTCATTCTTCATATTGTCCAGGATGTCATAAATGGATTAAGTGGGCATCTCAAGATTGATCATTCTAGAGTCAGAAATCTGAAGTCAAAATTGGTCCTATTATAGTGTAAGTTGTAGTTTGGGCAAAGCCCAACCCAACCACAAGGCAAGTGCTACAACTTGGGAATCCTACACCCAATGCTACCTTGATGCAGGTCCCACACTTCAAGGGTGACTAGGTCACTCTAGGGAAGAAATCCCATGCATCACTTCTACCATAAACCATTCTCAAGTATAGACATACACAAGTGCACAAGAGAAAAAATAGCCAAAAGGGGATGAAAATTCCAAACCAAGTCTCTCACAAGAAGAAGAGTTATGATTAAAATGAGATCTTATGATCTCTATTTATACAAAATTTAGCTAACATAGCTTGTCCACAAAATAAAGAGTAAAACTCAATATTATGGGTCAACAACCCTAATCTTTCCCCTTAACACAATAATATTAAACAATTCACTTAAAATTTCACTTTTTTCACAAATTAAACCCTAATTTAAGAGGATGTCACCCCTTTAGGGGACATTTTTCCAGTTTGAGGAAGTAGTTGGTGTTGGAGAAGCATGGATAGGCCTCCAAAGGACATGTTTCAAGCATCTAGGCACTCATACCATGGTGAAGACCCTTATCCTTCACAAACCTCTATGTGTCAAAAGGTGGCACCTCATCACCATGCCCTAGCCCCCAAGATCATGACGGCAAGCTAAAAATGGAACGTTTTGCCCCTCTTGAGCAAATCGTTTGGAAAGTAATGGGTGGGCTATGTTGTCCAAATAATCAAGCAAATCGTTTGGAAAGTAATGGGTGGGCTATGTTGTCCAAATAATCATCAAGGTCGTCCAAGTAATCTCTCTCATCTAGCATGCAGGCCCTGGAATTCAACCTGTGGGATTGTAGTCCCATGGAAACCTGATCTAGGCCTGTTCTCCCAAAACTGTCCACGAGCTAGGTCATGCAAAGAAAAATTAGCATGCTCTCCAAGGATATCAAGTCCTAACATCATGATAAGTGGATCTAATCAATAAATAATCCATCTAAGCATGTGCATCAAAGATCTCTATATAAAAAAATTAACATCTCAAAGACACTATACGACTTGTCAAGCTTAAGTATGGGAGGGTTGACGAGGTCTCCTATTGGGTATGTCTTTCCCTAGATCAAGGAGAACTTACAAGCTATCTCTCTCTAAGACATGTAAAGTGGATGAGGTGGTAGGGGTCAAGCCTCAATGATAATAGGGATCATGACATAGAAGGGGTCATAGTGTCTCATTCATTGGTGCCTTTGTAAAGGGTTTGTGGTACCTTCTTCTGCAATGCACTTTTTCCAATCCCATCAATTTCATTTCATCTTTCTTTCTTTATTTTATTTCAATATAGCATAAGGAGATATTGAAGGTCACTACCGTGGTGACCAGGTAGTGGCAATGTCACTCACAAATACCTAATGGAAATGAGAAGGTTGGCTCGTGATGAGACCCCCTTTCTCTCAGCCATGCAACTGAGAGCCATTGCCTTGGTTTGGTGACCATATGATGACAATGTCATACCACTAGATATTCATGGACATGATAGGTTGGCTCATGATGGCTCATGATGAGACCTCTTGTCCTTCAACTAACATTTTAAGCATTTTATTATATTATGGGTCCCCTCTATTCAAAATTAATATTTTCGTTGATTTCATGGGTGATCCCTGGGTGAAGCACTTGGAAGGTTTATATAAGGCTTTTATATTTTACCCAACACCAACCCCTCCAGGCCTTTAGCACCTTCTTCCCATAGAATGAGGGAAAACCCCTTCTTGGGTCAATACACCCTTTAGCACCTTCTTCCCATAGAATGAGGGAAAACCCCTTCTTGGGTCAATACACCCTGAGATAAGGAAATGGAGGGGAATAATGATGGAAAATGGTAAGTATGGTTGGGAAATACATAGGTTTCCAGTAGCAAACCCATCCCCAAGGAAAACCACTTAATAGGGAACAATGTCAACCACCAAGGTGAAGCATGGAAAAATGCATAATGTCCAAGCACATATCATGAAATCTAAAGAAATCTAAGATGTGACATAATCAAATGGCTTAAATATTGAAATGATGCTCACCATAATACTTGTACTTCATGGAGCAAGGCCCACTTCCTTTTGAAAGCTTGCTGGTGTGGTGGATGCCATATGAAAACTGTGACCATTTGTGGTGGTGAGTGGGTTTTCCATCTATGGAAAAGGTTATTGTTGGTCATGTAGTCTCTTGGCACTCCATATCTACAACCTAAGGGCCTTGAGACATTGAGTATGATTCTATGGTGATATTTATGACAAAATGTAGTTTCCTTTATTGAAGAAGATAAATGGTGTCCACATGGTTTTATCTAATGTATGTTCAAGAAGATAGATCTATATGGCTGAAATATTTAGTTAATGCATTATGTGATCGATAAAGGATTCTTAAAGTCAGCAAGGTTAATGTATTCTTTTTGGATTCATATGAGATGGAGATCAAGAAATCTCTAGCAAATACATACTTTGATATGAGGCATATTGCATAATACAAATATTGTTGAAACCAGATATATTCATGTACCTAGTCATAAGTTGGAGCAGGGTGTTGATAGGATTGAGTTAATGCATAATATTCATGTATTTGTGGCTTCATATACTTATAATCTAAACACATAATTGTTCATAGAGGAATTTTCTAATGTCCTGAACTGGAAAATCTTGATTAGAGTTGGTGTAAAGCATGATAAATCTGTTTGAACACATCGAATAGACCCTATAAGTACAAGAATTTTGCATACCATTTTCCTTTACCCCTTAGTGGCATGGACCACTCCACTAAGGAAGGAGACCAAAATTTGTTTTAAGAAGAACCTCTTGGGACTATACCTAATGTATGCCTTGTACCTCTTCTTATTCTCCTCTCATTACACCTTCCCTAAACCAAGTATCAACTCTGTTTGATCATGTCTCCAACTATAAACAACCAAATACCAGTCTTGGATTCGATCTACAACATCTAGACCATGCCCTCTTATCTATCACTCAACTGCTCACACAACTTCACTTGGATATGTCTTGGTGGAGACTTAAATAAATAGCTACAAACAATATTTATGAGAATGATTTCTTTGTCTTCGGTGCACTGAAAAATGTTGGACTTCTTTTCCAAATCCATCTCAACTCCTCCTTAGGTATAGGAGTTTTGGTACACCCTACACAAGAATCATGGAATCCCCTCAAGATTGCATTTTACAATTCCTTCAACAAATATTTGTCAATTTTAACCAGCAAGATGTAGGAAAGGGATACTAAGTTGCAATCCTTATCTCAACAAATGTCTTCTCCAACCCTTCCACCTCAACCCTTCCACCTCATGCGATAGATACTGTAGAGGGTCTGTTAAAGATGACAGTGGATGAGAATGAGCACATGGTAGAGGATGACATGGATGTCTACCTCAAGTCATAGGGTTTCTAAGAACTTGAAAAGGGTCATTTGTGAGTATGCTATTGAAAAACCTTTTATTATGTCACTATTATGGCTTGTTGGGTTGGTGAATTATAGAATTTCTCAATATTTAAGTCCCACCAACGATATATCCATGATTGTGCTTCTACTTTTTGCACACCAGGGCTTGTCATAGTTGTGGGGGTGAGGTATATCCCCAGTGGTTGCATCTTAGATAAAAGTTTGCATTTATGAGTCTGTTTGTTTATGCTTCTATTGACTAGAAATATCCCCAAAAATTCTTATTACTATATTCTGGAGGAGTATACCTGAAACTCAAATCCCCCATTCCGGTGGTCTCCCTGGAAAAGAAAACTAAAAATTACGGAATTTATAGTGATCCATTGATCAAAATCACAATTTCATCGATCTGGGTTGATTTGGAAACGATTTAATACCCTAAGATTGCAAATTACAGTGGTTGGGGCGGTATATTTTGGAGGTTGATATTGTAATTTATAGTGATCCATTGATCAAAATCACAATTTCATCGATCTGGGTTGATTTGGAAACGATTTAATACCCTAAGATTGCAAATTACAGTGGTTGGGGCGGTATATTTTGGAGGTTGATATTTTTGTGGCCAGACTCGGTGAATTTCTGCTAGAAAAACTGCTAGGAAGAAGGGCGATCTGAGTGCCCCTTATCCTGTTCCATCAACATTTTTATTAAAGGATATCTTGGAATATCAAAAAAATCGTTAGCACGTTATAAAATAGATCTCCTTTCAGTGCTCTTTGTTTTGTTGTTCATGGTGATTGATAGTTGGCTTTATAATACTATCGCAAGTATGGCACACCGACAAGCCTATTATAGCATATTCTCACAAGCAAGGTTGGTCTTTAGTGGCTTGTAAACATCAAGTTTTTCCTTATCTGTGGGTACTTTGTTGAATATCTTAATATGAATTTTTTGTTAAGGATACAATCCATATCCACAAGTAGTTGGTCTTGAGTCGCGTTGTGTTTGTTAGATTGAGATATACATGCCAAGGGAAGTATGTTAATATTATGACATGATTTTTATCCTTAGTTTTGAGCTTGTTAAACATAAATTTATGTCCATCCATGGCTACCTAAGAGATCTCTTCAATATCCCAATTGTAAAAATCAATATCAGGTCTCAAATTCAGTGAATTCTAATCTTTTTGGCTCTACCTAAAACTTCTTCACAATATTTTCTCAAAATTGAAATAACCTAACTCTTGATCATGAAATTTCCAAGATCCTCAATTTGAGCTAATTTTAAATTATTTTTCTGAAATTGGGCCAATTCTTAGTTCTTTGGCCCAACATTTTTCATGTGAGTCATCCTTGTAAATACCAAGATCTCATAGCTCATGAGAGATCTGATCCAATATAAATATGCTATTCCTCTTTGAGATCATGTTCTTCTCTGGAGATTTTGATAGATCCCAATCTTGCCTTTCTCTCCAAAGGCATGGAAGAGAGAGGGAATGATCTAACCATAAATAAGTACAAAATTGATCAGATTTGTAAAATAATTGATATCAAATTTGAATTTGGATAAGAACGTTATGCATGTGCATCATTTATCATCGTTCCTCATTCTTACTTCAAACCACCATAAATGCCCTCATCAATCAATCTCATTGATGTATACTCATATATCGTTAATCAATCTCATTGATGTATACTCATATATCGTTAGTATATGTCATTCATAGTTTGTAATTTGATGTACATAAAAATATTATCTTTTATTATGATTACTTATTTTAGTGCTTTGCTCCTTATATTAACCTTTGGAGAGGCACTTTGCAAATTCATTGATTTGTTCTGCATGCAAAAGACCAAGTTTGTGTTCAATAATTTAAGGCATCTAGTTTAAAATTCCATATAGATCACAAATCCGAGTTTCAAAATAGCACGCTTTGGTACTCCAACCTTATTTATTAGAATCCATCTCACAAGCAGACATTTTGTTGATATATGTTACCAATTTCAAATTTACCCTATATACCAAATGAGAAGTCCCATCTATATACCAAATGGGAAGTCCCATTCATGAATTGAGAATTACACAAGTAATGTTGGACAAATCAGTTTGCCCAGATTATTAAACTTTGACCAATTTGTTCCTTCCCTTCTTTGAATTATAAATATTTTTGTGAGTTTCTTAATTTTTCTGCAATTTTTATAATCACTTAGTGTAATGTTCCTTAAAAAAATTAAAGTGTAAAATTGAAAATTTTAACTTTATATTAACATAAGTAAATATACTTTAAGATGGGAAATAGAGATTTGAATTTGCACCTATTTTAAGAAAGAAGAATATATTTATCCATTGACAATCAACTAATCTCATCATCATCTAACATTATGAGATTATTGCAAAATACATTTACCAATTCACCATGATGGGATAATCTCATTACCCTATGTTTTTCATGAATTTCCTTTTAAAAAAGAATTGTTAATTCATATTTACTAATATTTCAATTAAAAAAGAGATCACTACCCAATTCAAATTTCTTAATCTTAATTGGAAATAACATTAAATATTTGCATTTTAATAGAACATAGAAATTTACTTACGAGAATCTTCTAGAGTTTTTTGTTTTTTAAAGGTTGTATTTAGTTCATGCTTTTACCCTTGTTTCAAAAATTAGTGCTTCTAGTATCACCTTTTTTATTGAGGTGAAAATTATAAAACATTTCAATCATAATATATAAAGTTGTAAACAAAAATCTTATAATTAACCCCCAAATCGAAAAGTGTTGCCTCACAAATCACCCCCTTCTTTTCAAAATCAAAATCACAATTTGACCATATAAATTAAGCTTTATCCTACTTCATTTTATTCTCCCCTTCCTCTCATCATTACTATGATCTTTAGTTTTCACCCCAGCTACCTCTCATCATTACTATGATCTTTAGTTTTCACCCCAACAACCAGTAGCAGTGTAGATATTTGACATTTACACATATACAACGATTTTGGTCTCTAAAACGAAAGGATATTCAATAGTTTTATCTAGATTACGCATTAAGAGAATGGAAAATATGATATGTTAGTGACTCGTGCAAAAGAAAATTTCATGAACATTGTGTCATTGCATTGGCTGAGCCCCTTGTTTATTACTGGTTACAATAGGCCATTAGAACTTGTGCCAAAGTTTGTTGTTCTAGAAAATTTGAGATACAAAGCTAATGCTATCCTTACTGGTTACAATAGGCCATTAGAACTTGTGCCAAAGTTTGTTGTTCTAGAAAATTTGAGATACAAAGCTAATGCTATCCTTAATATTAAAAGGAGAAATTTTGACTATTTTTTGGGAGTTGGTTACCCTTAGGCATGTTCATGTTGGTACATATATAGTTCAATTTTTTTAAAAATATTTTAATGTAGAATGATAGTCTTAGAACAAGAAATCCCAACACAATGTGAGAATCAATTCATGTTCAAAGGGTGTGCAATAACATATATGTGTTTTAAGGGTGAGTTGACGACACAACCCCTCTATAAGCAGTGGATATTTACATTTTTTAGTAGAAGTTGATATCAGTAGTTGATGTAATTTTAATTTCAATTCTTGGTCGTATGTATAGATTTTAGAGCACTAGCAAAGCAACTAACTGAGAAGACTTTCAAACTGATTTGATCAAATATGGTACCGACCTATCAATATTCTTATACTTTTGGAGTTATTGATGGATAGATATATGTGCACTCCTATTTAAGAACATCCTATGATGAACTTGTTTGAAGGGTCTTTTCATAATCGATGAATTAGTAATAAATAATCCATAATACAAGTGGTAGAGTAAAGATTAATATCTCTTTAGCTTGACAAAAGTGGTGGTTAGGACCAACACATATGAATTTGTGATGAAATATCATTAGGAATAATAGAGGGATATGCAAGAGTGTACAATGAGGACCATGACAAACCCAACCCTTGATGCTTGTGGTGTTGTTTAAAAGATGGACAAATTATGTTTCTTTTTTCGAAATATGTAAAATGAGTATATTACCTTTTAATGAATACATTTTTCTATTATTATATATGGTTTTATAATTTATCAAAAAATTCGCCAAGACTTTACAAGGTTTTATAATTCAGTGAAAGATTCACTAAGATTTTACAA
>JZKD02S0286444.1:10220-33286 GCA_000966675.3 Picea glauca | reverse complement strand
TATATATATATATATATATATATATATATATATATATATATATATATATATATATATCAGATGCATATTAAATTAAAATAAGACATTTAACATAGATTCAATATTGTTTTACAGACCTAAGCAACATTAACAACAATTCAAACATGCAGCGGAATACATGATAACATTTCAAGACACAGACATGCATCACATATAAATTAAGTAAAAAAATTAACACTTTAAAATAGCATAAATCCACCAACCATGTGAAGACCTTCCATGAACCTCCCATCCTTAGACCATGTTTCTCATCATGTTCAGCATTGGGTCACCCCTGAGTTGGAACTAAGATCCACCTAATGCAAGGGAATCCTAGTCTAGGCTGAGGTTACAAGAAAAATCACAGTGCAACAGGAAGGATTCTCTCCAAGAGACTTCTTACACCCACTACTCACAGACTCTCATTTCCCACAGACCTACTCCACCCAGGAGTATACACCTTCACAATCATAGTCTATCAATCCTTCACCTCCCTCTCTGGGTCTCAATAATAGGCTAGATCAGGAAATCCTAGAGCTCCATAGTTGGTGATGGACTCTCTCAGGGAAGAACCACTTCCCAACAAACTCTCTCACCTGGGAAGAGCCACTCACATACCTAACAACCTGCCTCCTCAACCAAGGGCCTGACAACCCAATTCTTTAGCCCCTTTTGACTCAATTCCCACATGATGAGGAAAACCACAGCACAATCCAACTCAGGAAGACATAAAGAAACAACACATAGATAGTTTGGGTATGGATTTGGTTTTGTAATGGCGGATAGACTTGTTACATGAAATCACAGTTCAACTTTCCCCTCCCAACCAGTTCTCTCAACAGTGTATAGGTATGCCAAGGATAGACACAGACCAAAAACGGGATCAGACAGAGGATTTTCAGTTTTTCAGGAAGACACTTGATTTTATGTTTTTCAAAGATGTGTGACGGTATCTGAAATCAAATGAAAAGGATGAAAGAATGAGGAGAGAACCCCCTCCACAGTTGACTTCTACATCATTTAACTACATGTACCTAGGCTGACACATGTCACCCATGAAGCTGGATGTGCTCCATCCGCATGTGTTCCTCTCTAGGAACATAGGACAACACTCAAAATTGTCCACCTTATCTTTTTGGAAATAATAATAATAAATTATTATCACTTTTTAGAGGTAATCCCCCTAGCCTAGCCCCTAGTCCTAATACTTAGCCTTTCTTTCCACTTTTCAGCCCCCATTCCTTACCCACTCTATGGAATCTTAGCCCCCCATCATTCTTTTTTCGTGGTCGGTCTGCACCCAACGATGTTCGTATTTTTATTAATGTTCTACATAATTACATATAAAAAGAAAGGCTCTTGGCCTTAACACTTAGGCTCTCTAGACTAGTAAACTCATAAGCCTTACCATCATATCCATACTTAGCTCACCAACCTACAAAACATGATTTGCAATTCATAAACATGATTACAACAGGGCTCGTCCTTGGGGAGATTACAATCGCCTCCCCTTAGTTTTTCACTGTCCTTAGTGAAACTTTCACAAATCATCAACAAGATTTCCAAAATCTTCAAAAATATTTGGGTATTCTGCCCGCATGGCATCCTCATGCTCCCATGATGCATCCTCAGGACCGTACCAGGTCCACTAGACCTTTACAAGACCTATAGCACGGTTCCGTAGTTGTTTTTTTTTCCTATCCAATATGTGCACAGGATGAACTTGCAAGACACCTTCTTGCTCTACCTGAATCACATTCCAATCGATAACATGATTAGCATCAGGTATATATTTCTTAAGAAATGAAACATGAAACACATTATCTATAGTCATGGATGCAGGTAATGCAAGCATATATGCAACTGGCCCAATCCTTTCTAGGATTTCAAATGGCCCACAAAATATGGCTGCCAACATGGCCAATTTTCCTAGCTTCATGGAACTTCTGTTAGCTTCTACTTTAAGGAAAACATGTTCACCCACTTTAAACTCTCTTTGGGTTTTGTTCTTATCAGCATAATTCTTCTACCTATCTTGGGTAGCTTTCAAATTCTGCTTAATTTTTAACATCTGTTCCTCCATTTCCTTGAGAAACTCTGGCCCAACTACTGCTATGTTAGTTGGATTATCCTAACTTACTGGAGTATTGCACTTTCTTCCATAAAGCGCTCCAAATGGGCTCATATTCAACGATGCTTGATACCCATTGTTGTAGGTGAATTCTACCAAGTGCAGGTAGTCTTCCAATTTTCATGGTTTATCCATCACATACATCCTTAGTATGTCTTCTATTACTCTGTTCACCCTCTTTGTCTGCCCATTAGACTCAGCATGATAAGTTGTGCTAAAGATCAGATTCATTCTGAATCCTTTGAACAACCCCTTCCAGAAATTTGAGGTAAATTTCGGGTCTCTGTCAGACATAATTGTCTTGGGAATTCCATGCAATCATTCCACTTCCTTCATAAAAATATCAACACAATCTTTTTCCTTATGAGTGGTCTTTAACGAAATGAAATGGACAGATTTCCTAAGCTTGTCCACCACCACCATAATGAAATCATGTTGCTTTCCTATTCTAGGAAATCTTGTGATGAAATCCATTGTCACCTCTTCTCACTTCCACTTAGGAATGGATAAAGGTTGCAGCAACCCTTTTGGGTGCCTATGCTCAACTTTAACCTTCTGGCACTCCATACATTTGGTGATATATTCAAAAATCTATTTCTTCATACCTGGCCAAAAGTAATGGCTCTTAATTACTGCCATAGTCTTGTGATATCCAGGGTGCCCAACATATGGCACATTATGCATTTCTCTCAGAATTGCAAGTTTCAAACCCTGAAGATTGGGTATATAAGCTTTGTTCTTATACATAAGTGTTCCATCAATCTTTACCTTATAATTTTCCACTTTTTGTGGCGTTTCACCTTGTTGTATCTTTGCTACCAACTCCATGTACTGCAAATCTGCATTTGTAGCTTCCAAAATTATGCCTTTTATATCAGTTTGGTACATGTTAATGGTTGTAGCATGTAATTTGTGTGCCTTTATGTTGAGTGCCTCAACCACCTTTTTTTCCTTGCGTTTGATATGCTTGATTTCAAAGTCGTATTCGCACAGAAACTCTAGCCACCTACTCTGCCTAGCATTTAGGGTGGTCTAGTCAAACAAGTATTTTAGGCATTGTGGTCTATTCTCAATTCAATTCTCCTCCCCATGAGTTAATGCCTCAATATGTTTATCATGTGAACTATTGTTGCCAACTCCAAATTGTGAGTGGCATAATTCCTTTCTTTCTCTTTCAGCTACCTAGACTCATAGCATATTACGAATTCATTATGGATGAGGACTCCTCCCAACCCTTCTTTACACACATCTGTGCACACAAAAAAATCCACATTTGGATCTGCAATTCTCAAGGTTGGAGCGCTAGTTAACAACTGCTTCAGTCGCTGGAAGATTTTCTCACACTCTTCAGTCCACTGAAACTTCTTTTCCTTCCTTTGCAAGGAAGTGATGAGGTAGGCTATCTTTGAAAACCCTGTGATAAACCTTCTGTAATAGCCTGCTAGACCCATAAAGGATCTAACTTCTGCCACATTCCTTGGAATTGTCCATTCTTTGATGGCCTCAACCTTCTTGGGATCCATGACGATCCCTTCTTCTGAAATAATGTGCCCCAAGTAATGGATCTACCTGTGACAAAACAAGCATTTACTCATTTTGGTGTACAACCGATGCTCCCTTAGCACCTACAACACCATCCTCATATGTTGTTTTTGCTCCTCTTATGACTTGGAATAGACTAGAATGTCATGTAGGAAGACTATGAAAAACTTATCTATATAGTCCCTAAATACACCATTCATCATGCACATAAAAACAACGGGTGCATTTGACAACCCAAATGACACCACTCTGAACTCGTAATGACCATACCTTGTTATAAAGGTGGTATTTCTAATGTCTTCATCCTTTATCCCAGTGATATATCGATATGATATCTATCTATGAAAATATATTCACAGCCTTCAACTGATCAAAGAGATCATCAATCCTTGGCAGAGGATACTTGTTCTTTACAGTTACTTTGTTCAGTTGTCAAAAATCTATACACAGTCTTAATGTCCCATCCTTCTTCTTCAAGAAAAAGACTGGGTCACCCAAGGTGACACACTTGGGCATATGTACCCCTTCTTCAGAAGCTCCTCAAGCTACAATTGCAACTCTTTTAGCTATAGTGTACTCATTCTGTAAGGCACTTTCAAAACTGGAGCTGCTCCAGGCATCAAGTTTACAGAGAAGTCAATATCTCTGTTTGGAGGAAGTCCTGGTATCTCCTTAAATAAATCTTCAAACTCCTTAAGTACAACATGATATCCAATACCTAACACCTTATCCTTAGGTGTTTCCTCCACATGATCTGAAAAAAACTAACAATCTTTCATGTAGCATTTCTTCAACTGTAATGTTGAAATTTCTCTGACAACAATAGCTCTGGGAATTCCTTGGACTATTTTTCTATTCCCCTCCTCATCCAGGAAAGTAAATTCCTTGTTACAATAGTCTAGGAGGGCATGGTGCTAGTCCAACCAATCCATCCCAATTAAACAGTCATAAGAGCCAAAAGGAAAATATTCAATTCATCCTTTGTGCTCAATCCATTCATGTCCACAGGATATGACTTAACCAACTCGATGACTTTCCTCTTGGTTCCTGTAGCCAACTGCATTAACCAATACTTTTCATGTTTTCTTCTTGACATTTGCAAACTTTCCACCACTCTAGGATCTATATAAGTATGGCTATCCCCCCAAATCAATTAAAGTAGTAAAGGAATGGTTGCTAATCATACCTTCTACTTCAATCATGTGTGATTGAAATTTATCTTGCTTGTTGTCTAGGGCCACATAGATCATTGGCATTCTACTTTCCATGTCCTCCACTATTTCAATTTGTTGAACATTATGGACAACTCTCACTTTTCCATTTTTATGGGGACAATCTATGTACTTGTGGTTTCTTTTATAGACCCAATATTGAATGGGCATCTATCTTGGCCTTTGTTCCCCCACTTAATCCATTCTCATCTCTCTAAATGATGGTTGTCCTTGAGGACTATTTATCAAAAAGGAAGGTTTGTTTCCCTTCTGCATCTGCACTTTCTAGAATTTCTTCTTGTCATCCCAAGCCTTCCGAAAAGTAGGTTTTTATTTTTGCTGCTAATGTAAGCATTTTTATCTTCTTATTGTTTCTTCCATAGTCTTAGAATCATCAGCCTAAATCTTGTCACCAATTGAAGGTGGTAGTCCACTCAGATACCTTTGAATCTTGACAGCCTCATCTTTGATAAATGGAACATACGTCAATAATTCAAAAAACCTTCGTTCTTATTCATCAATGGTCATGGTTCCTAGCTTGAGTTCGAAGAAGTCCTTCATCTTTCTATCATAGTATATTTTAGTCAGGTATTTCCTCTCAAAATACCTCTTTAATTATTTCCAAGTGACATCTTTATCTTCGATGTGTTGCACCATCACAAGATGATCCCACCACATGGATCCTTTTACTTTCAATTGATACATCACAATTCTTCCTTCTACATGAGAGGAATAATTCTGGAGTTGGAAATATTTTCTCATGCCAAGCAACCATGTTTCGACATATTCCTCCTTCTTATGTTCTACATCAAATGTAGGAGGCATAATCTTTTTCATGACTCCTTTCAATTCATCCATTGCAGATCTCCCGTGTTTTCTAGTAGGAGATGGGCTTGAACTATTGTGTTCCCTTCTCTTGGAGAAACTTTGGGAGTGATGATGGTGTCTGCCATCACTCTTTTATCTTATCCCCTTAGAAGTTCGGTGAATACCTATTCTTCTTGAGCCACTCTCCTTTTCAAATTTATTTTTGATCCTATCCGGGCTCCTTAGAAACTTCAAGTTGAATTCTCCCTGTTGATCCCTGTCTTTCATGATCTTTCAAATATCAACTCGATGAGTCTGGGCATCCCTCTGTAATATTTAAATGATTTTCATCATATGTCCTTCCTTATCCATCTATTTTTATTTCCCATTGGAGTTCGATCCTTCGACTCCCAAGTTGACATCCATTCCTTCTCTTTCATTCTCTGAACTGGAGGCAATCTACACCTCTTCCCTTCTCTTCTCTCAACAACAACCCTATTTGGTTCTGGCACTTGCTAAACTTATGCAACCACACGTACAGACAATATGGATTTGTCAGGTCGTCATTCCTTAAGAATTCCACACAACTCATAAACAAATTGATTCAACAAAATATTCAGTTTTACATGAATTTTTGAATCTCTTCTCGGTTGCATAGGAAACTCAGGCCATAGTCCTTTTCCTCTTAGTTCCCAACCCACGTGACCAAGGCGTGACCCAATGCTAGTTCTGAAGGTGCTACCTAGATTTTTGGCCTTTAGAAAGTTTTGAGGCACACAAAACTATCTCTCGAAGTTTCGACTACCGAACTCACGAAGTTAGGTGGATCAACGATCCACTTTTACCCATCATCCAATGACTGAAATCCATCGTTCTCTTTCTATCTTCAACGTTTTTAGGACTTTGGGACTTCATAATTTCAGGGTTTTGGACTTGTAGGCTCCCACACTCGCTTCCCTCTCCAACTCCCAACATCCAAAATTTCAATCTACTTTACCTATCGGGCCCACATAGTACTAAGGCGGTGACATGTGGTGCGCTTAAGAAGGTCCACGTTTCCTCAGGTGACACCATACAACCCCACCATGTCTACTTTTCTTCAAGCTCCACTGGTACGTGGCACATATCCCACATGTCTGCATCCATCCAAGAGATGTCATCCCATCTCACTACTTTGGCTCTTCGAGATTTCAAGATTTTGAGTTTCATGATTTGGTGCATCAGCACATCCCATTTATCCCGACAGTCGAACTCCAAAAATTACATTCAATATCTTTTCCCAGATCTACAATGTAGATCTCCTCAAGTTTTCAGGGTTTTGGGTTTCATAGGTGTTCACCTCTCCTCACTTCCCATATTCCAACATCACAAAATCTGAAGGGTTCTCACGACTAACTCAAGCATGAATCCATAGTATGTAATGTTGGAGTCCTCCTCCCAGATCTACGATGTAGGTCTTCTTGGGTTTTCAGGGTTTCAGGTTTCGGGGTTTAGTGTCTCAGCACTCCGTTCTTTTACTGACAATCAAAATCCTGAAAGGCTTCTCGGATATCCTTCCAACACCTTCTTTGGATCTAATGGTCATAAAGGTCTCTCCTTCCGAACAAATCCTATAGCTCCCATACTTCAAGTGTTGACCGCTCTCTCTCCCTGGTCAAATACCATGCCAACTACATTTTTATTCTACCACTACTCCTCATGATCTTCTTAACATGGCCAAGTTACTCCTTGTCTCTCAGGAATTCTCTAAGGTTTGAAATTCGTTCCTCCAACACAATTTCACTCGATACCTTGGGTCCAAAGACCACTTATCCGACCCATCCAGGATCAACATGGAAACTATGGCTCTAA
The DNA here is from genome assembly GCA_000966675.3 of Picea glauca. Taxonomy (NCBI): domain Eukaryota; kingdom Viridiplantae; phylum Streptophyta; class Pinopsida; order Pinales; family Pinaceae; genus Picea; species Picea glauca. The sequence goes on along the minus strand of JZKD02S0286444.1, from coordinate 25,726 downwards.
TACCATACTGTAACATTCCCAACCATCAACCCACTAGCTAGTAAACACTACTATATGCAACACCCTTACACTTATATATATATATCATATGCATATTAAATCAAAATAAGACATTCAACATGGATTAACTATTGCTTTACAGACTTAAACAACACTAACAACAATTCAAACTTGCAGCGGAATACATGATAACATTTCAAGACACAGACATGCATCACATATAAGTTAAGTACAAAATTAACACTTATCTTTTAAACTGGTGTAACTCCACCAACCATGGTCATACCTTCCATGAAACTCCCAGCCTTAGACCACACTACTCATCATAGTCATTAGTGGGTCACCCCTGAGCTAGAACTAACCTCCACCCAAGGCAAGGGAATCCTAGTATAGGCTGAGGTTACAAGAAAACTCATAGTGCAACATGAAGAATTCTCTCCAAGAGCCTTCTTACACCCACTACTAAAAAAATATCATTCCCCACATGCCTTCTCCACCCAGGATTATACACCTTCACAAGCATCGTCCATCGATGCTTCACCTCCCTCTCTGGGTCTCAACAGTAGCCCAGATCAGGAACTCTCAGAGCTTTTCAGTTGGTGTTGGACTCTCTTTGGGAGGAACGACTTCCCAATAGACTCTCTCACCTGGAAAGATTCGCTCACAGACCTAAAAACCTTCCACTTCAACCACGGGCCTGACAACCCAATTCTTCATCCTCTTTCGACTCAATTCCCACATGGTGAGGATAACCACAACAAAATCCCACTCAAGAAAATAGAAATCAACAACCCACAGAGAGTTCGGGTACGAAGTCAGTTCTACAATGGTGGATAGACTAGGTTCATGAAATCACAGGTCGACTTTCCCCTCCTGACTATTTCTCTTAATGGTGTATAGGTATGCTAAGTACATATGCAGACCAAAAAAGAGATCAGATGGAGGATGTTTCAGTTTTTCAGGAAGACATCTCAGTTTTCTGGTTTTCAGAGTTGTGGGAGGGTATTCGAAATCAGATGCAAAGGATGAAAGAATGAGGAGTGAATGCCCTCCATGAATGACTTCTGCAACTTTTAATTTCATGTTCCTGGGCTGACACATGTCACCCATGAAGTTTCATGTGCTCCATCCGCATGTGTTCCTTTGTAGGAACTTAGGAAAACTCTCAAAATTGTCCACCCTATCTTTTTGGAAATAATAATAATAAATTATTATCCCTTTTTAGAGGTAATCCCCCTAGGTTAGCCCCTAGTCCCAACACTTAGCTTTTCTTTCCACTTTTCAGCCCCCATTCCTTACTCACTCTATGGAATCTTAGTCCCCCATCATTCTTTCTTCATGGTCAGTCTACACGCAACGATGTTCATATTTTTGTTAATGTTATGCATAATTACATATACAAAATCAGGCTCCTGTACTTAACACTTAGGCTCTCTGGCATAATAAACTCATAATCCTTACCAACTTATCCATACTCGACTCACCATCCTACAAAACATGATTTACAATTCATAAACATGATTACAGCAAGGCTCATCCTTGGGGATATTACATAGGAGATAAGTTAGATTCTCATACCAAGACTCTGGCCCTGGGGAAATATATGAAGATTCACCACACCATAATGTCATTCGATTCTCCCATCCAAAATATTCATTCACTTGGTCTTGGGCTTCAACTGTAAGTTTTCACAAACCTTGTCCTTTAACTCGTTTGGAAGGTTTTATATCTAGGTCGAATTCCTTAACTATCTCCATCTAGTTCCCTCTTCTTTCCCCCATCTCTTGTTGGGTAAACAAGGATCGGACCATAGGGTGAGCCACAATCACTTTGGTGTGATTCTTGAGGATGTAAGATCTGAAGTGTTTTACTACCTTATATAACACATAGGCCTTTTTATCAACAACATGATAGTCAAGTTCATCTCCTTGGAGATTAGTGCTCATGAACGACATTGGAGTGTCATTGTTTTCATCATCTTTCTGAGTCAATACCATAGCTAATGATTGGTCGGAGGAGAAGGTATAGACGAATAAATCCCTATTGAAATTATGACTTTGTAGAAAGGGGGCCTGAGATATATCACTTTTGATGTTGTTAAAAGCATCCTTTTGCTCATCATCCCACTTAAATTCGACATCTTTGTGAATCACATTTTGTAAAGGTTTGATGGTTTCCGCAAAATCGAGAGTGAATTTTTTTACTAAATTGGATTTCCCAAAGAATGAATGCATGTATTTCTTGTTCTGAGGCAATGAGAGTTGGGCTATGGCCTTAATCCTTTGTGGGTCTATGAAAATTCCTTTTTGAGATATAATATGTCCTACTATCTTACCTTCTTCGACGCTGAAAACAATTTTCTTAGGATTTAAGGATATACCGTACTTCCTACACCTTTCAAAAATATGAGTAAGTGTTGGATGTGTTCTTTGTTTTTTGAATAAAAAGTTACATTGTTGAGACACACTACCACACACTTATTGACTAGTTCATGAAATGATACATCCATGGCCCTTTGGAAGGTTTCCCCTGTGTTAATTAATCCAAAGGGAATTTGTTTTAAGAAAAAGTTCCCCACTTGTCTTGGAAGGTATTTTTCAGTCGAACTTCCTCTAAAATGAGAACTTGGTTGTAACCTGAGAAACCGTCCAGTAGAGAGAAAATCTCTGAGGCACACATGGTCTATAGGAGTTGCTCCATCGGTGGGACTGGGTAATTGTCCTTTTCTGAATCTCTATTGAGGTTTCTAAAATCTATGCATAAGATTATTTCTCTAGACTTTTTTCTCACAAGAACCCAATTTTCTACCCATGTGGAGTGCCTAACCTGGAAGATGATTTTGGCATATAAAATTTTCTTCAATTCCTGATACATGAGAGGTTCCAGAGATGGGTGATATTTTTGGAGCTTCCGCTGGAAGTGTTTCACTTCAAGTCTTAACGGGATAGTGTTTTGGATGATGTCGGTATCATAAGTCTTTAGATCTCAGTAGGACCATGCAAAGACATCTTGATATTGTCTGAACAGTTTGAGATAAGCCCTCATTTCCTATTTAGATATAGTCTTACTGAGATTTACATTCTTTGGGTTTTCCGAGGTTCCAAGATTTACAATGTCATGCAGAGGACAAGATCTACCGGTCTTTGCATTTTTAGGCCCCTTATATCATTCCTTTAGGTCAAAAAGATTCTCAAAGTTAGATATCCCTTTTAGGATGGTGTGAGACTTTAGTTTGTCAATAAGATGACCTCTCTAGGGATCAGGCTTTGTTGATTTCTTTGGGAACACTTCATCGTCAATGACCAAATCTTTGAAAATATCTTGGTGAGTCAGAGCATTTATAATGTCTTCGTGTCCTTAAAAGAATTTCCAATTAGAAATGTTGTCAGACACCAATGGTTTGTAGAGTATCTCCACAGTGAACCAGGTGGCTTCATAGTACTCTAAAGGTGACATCCTTGAGGCAGATGTGGCTAGGGATCAACAAGAATGTTATTTTCCCTAGGGATCACGATGATATTGAAAGGTTCAAAATGCTCTACTAGAATATGAACTTCCTATTGATAACTCTTTAGGTGTGGGGAATTGCAATGTATAGTATTTCACACCTATCTAATGATAATCTCAGAATCCCCGAAAACCTCAACTTCTTGACTTTTAAGTCTATGGCCTTCTTTAACCCTTGTACCAGAGATTCATATTGAATGGTGTTATTCATGCATTCAAATTCAAGTCTACAGGATAGAAAACAACCTTTAACTTTTTTATCAATAAGGATGCACCTTGCCCCTGATCCTTCTTGTGATTTGGATCCATCAAAATAGATGGTCCACATTTGTGAGCGAAAGTTATCCACTTTCTCTTTCTTAGTTCCCTCCTTCTCCCTTATCTTTTGTTCCGCAATTTCTAGAGGAGGTTCTTGACAGAAGATGATTTCTTCTGTCGGTATTGAAAATCTCTCTTGGAAAGACATTTCAAAGTTTCGAGTGAAAGGGACAACAGATGGAAGAGGGGTGAAATTCCTAAAATAGGAATCACAAGAATAATTACCTAGCATAGAAAAATCTATCCATGAGGGTTTGTTCAAGGTTTCTAGGCTAGTAGCAGTATGTTTCAAATACCTCTCTCTATCGATTCTAATCATATTCTTGTATCCCTTCATTGGTAGCCAAAGGTGTGCCCAATGTGTACTGAAATATCCATTTAACTTCTCAGACCAATATCGGCTTAATAAAAATCCATAATCTTCTAGGATATCTACTACAATGATATCAATCACTTGCACAAACTTGGGGTGTCTCACTATTTTGATCATTACATATTTGAGTTCCCCTATGATTTTGACTTGGGTTTTGTCTAGTTGTATTACATGTTTATCACTCTTGAGAGGAATGGAATTTAATTTTTTATAGATAGACAGTGGCATAGCATTAGAGGATTCCCCTGAATCAACCAAATAGTTATGGAGGTTCCTGTTGAAGACTTAAAATGTTAAAAGGAAAGGTGGGAAAAAAGGATTTCCCTTCTTATCCTCTGAGCAGGTGTTCACAGTTGGTTTATTTTCTAGATCTATGGAAGTTAGATTTATTAGATGTTCATTGCTAGTCGTAGGGTTTTCTACTAATATCAAAGCCTGTAGAAGGAAATCCTTCTATTGAGGGATTCCACATATGTCCATTACCGATATATTAACCTTCAACTTATTAAGATCTTCAACTACATTGTACTCTAGCTTGGGTGATTATCGGGTCTGGATACTAATAAGGTTCTTATAGGGAGAAAAAGGTTCTTTCAGGTGATCAGGAGTTGAACTTTCCCTTGAAATTTGAGTGGTAGTAAGATCTTTTGGGACAAGAGGACCTTTACTTCAAGTTTTCACAACTGAGACCTCTGTGGGTGGTTCTTGAACCTGAAATAGATCATCATAAGGCATAATTAGGTCAAGATACCATATGCGCATGGATGTGTCTTCTGGTGGGTCAATCTCTTCATGGTCAACAACATTCATAACTGAACTGCTTGGTTGTTTGGTCAAGGAGACTTCACCTAGGAACCAATTGGCCATCAAATTCATGGCATTCACCCATTGAGGACAATCTCTTTCGGAGTGGTTTTCCTGGTGATAAGTATAGAAAGAATCAGAAGTGGCATTCCCCACATTGATATTCAAGTTAGTTAGGGGAGGTTCAATTTCTTTGAATGATGGGTTTGTTTTAAAGAAAGGCTTATAGGGCCTTTGGCCTTGGTTTCCTTCCCTTGAATTTATCTTCATGTATATGATCTCATTTGATAATTTATTAACCATACATTGTAAATATTCTATGTCTCCATTACCCTTATCGAGAGTCTATTCTGATTGTTTCCCTGGTGGTCTAGTCAGAAGGAGTCTTCTCTTGGGAGGAGGTTGAAATTATTTCTTAGCTAAAGAGACTTGGCCTTCTTTACACCCTTTCATATGAAAATCTATTGTTTTAGCTTCTTCAAAGTTATCAGCCAAGGTTAGTTTGGTAGCCCTGTTCACAAACATGGAAATAGAAGCTAGGAGCACATTAGCATAAACCTCAATTTGCAACCCTCAGTAGGTTTGGCTTGGAGATGAAATTTGTTTAAGATGGTTTTGAATCTTTGATTGAAATCTTTAACCTTTTCCTTTGAACCCATGGTGGCCGCTAACAATTAATCCATCAGATATCCTGTAGTAGTCTCTTCTCCAAATTTATCTAGGAAATCTTTCTGGAACTTCATCCAGCTAGTGATGAATCCTATAGGTAGGTTAAAATACCACATGGAAGCGATATTCTCAAACGTACAGGGGAATAAACTACATACCACATCTTCATGCTCAACGTTCATAAGTCTGATCACTAGTATGAATTTATTGATATGATATTAAGGTAATCATGAGTTTTATGGGTCGTATTTAGGAAGTAACTTGTCTGGATGTCAGGGAAGGTTATGGATTGGTCCTGGGAGGGCCAGAGCATCTCTGGCCAACCAGGGTGGATTTTTGGGAGGCAGGTTTCCCCTTTCTTCATTATGGTCGTTGTTACGTTCCATATATTCAAATTCTAAGTTAAGCTTCTCTTGCCCTAAAAAATATTTTTGTTCAGATACATCACCAACTGGCATTTCGGGGATCAGATCAACAGGATGTTGGATTTTGGTGATCGCAAAATAAATTAAATATTCTACCGAGTGCACAAATACTTCTTCGGGAGTACTTACATTGTCCTTCTTTTTTGTTTCTTTGAGGAAGTATCAGAGCTAAGGAAAACATAGCGAACTATTGACCATACTCTCTTGTGATTCTTCTGAATTGTTTTACTTCCTCGTGAGGAAGGGCATAAGGTATTTCAGCATGCAAAGGTTCTTCCTTGGGCTGTGGTGAGTTACTCATTTCAGGAGTACTCAATGTTTCTGGGTTGTCTTGGAAATGACTAGTCATGCATGTGGGGTGTCTTGAATCTATAGGCTATTTGAATTTTCATAAAAAATATGTATTCAACCATTCATTCTTTAGGCCCTCCTTCTAGCGCCAATTTTGTTGATGGGTCCTAAATCTCTTGATCTAATAGTAGGAACCAAACCCACCATCAAGGCCCAATTAGACTCTGCAACATTTAAATTGGAATGGTTCGCTAGATCTTGTGATCCGACCAACTTATCTATGAGCTTTATGCTTTCTTGTGAAGGATCTTCCTTTAGTTGGGACTATCTCTTTTTTTAATTTTCTCTTGGGTGGGACCTATTGTGAGATTGTAAGCCAGTATAAACAAACTTGGAAATGAAACAAGATTAAATTATAACTACTCAGGATGAGGATGAACTTGGGATAACTCGTTGCTCAAGCATGCAGACAACAATCCTATACCACATGCCTAGTAATAATACGTTAACCATGTGAGCAGTTAATTACTGTCTGAGATTGCTAAAAATCATAAAGAAAACAAATATGCAACAAGATAAATGGAAAGCAAAATAATTCACCTACTATAACTATTCATCACATAATAACACAACAATTCATCATATTCATCATTAAAGAAAATAAAAATGAAGCAATTGCACTAGATAAATTGATAATAGATTTGATAACTCTTACTTGTTACATCCATTCATGAAACAAGATAGAAAATAATTCTTCTCCACTCCCAATTACACATGCATTTGATAAAAATAAATTTTCTTTGGTCTGGAAGGCTTGTCAATTAAAGGGAGCTTCAAAATAATTCTTAACAACCAGAAAGAAAGAGTTCTTGCAACAACCATTGACCCTTAATTATTCGGTCAAGGCCTTTATTTATAACATAAAATTCAACTGAAAATAATGGCTAAGTGTATTTAAAAAAAAATTAAATTCATCACATGGCATCTTATTCTAATAGTTTCTTTAACAACCAACTCGAAATATCACTTGAAAGGGTGACTTTTTTCATACTCATACCAACTGATGAACAAATTTTCGCATGTTTGGGCCCATGGAAATCTACGATGTTCCATCGGAGCTGCGTAAAATCGTCTGATATTCACCGCATGTGTCAGTATTTCACCAGACTTGTGTTTAACTACTGTAGCATAGTCCGAGATTTGATTGGATGTTCCATATATCTTTTCACTTCTCCTAGTGCTGCGTCGATCACCTTCGCTAGCTCTTCGATCGAAAATACATCTCGCTTGGCATGCGATGCGACTACTTCACTAAAGTCAATGAAGTCATCAGGGATGTCAAATTCAGGGAGTCCGATATCTTTCATTGCTTTGTTGATTTTACCCCAATGTCTCTTGCACTTGGCCAACTTCTCTTGGATCTCCTCGTGTGGTTCTTGAGATTCTTACCCCAATACTCGACTGATCGCTTCATGCGATCAAGATTGATTTCTCTCAACATATGGATGTCATGTTCTTCTTTTTCCCTGCCCTGTTGAATTGCATCAATGTATTTGAGTCTCTCTATGTCTTTATACACCCTTTCATGGCACCACTCCATGTCTTTGTTGGTTGCAATAACCATAAGAGTATCTTCCTAGAATTCGACTACCTTCACAGTAAAAATATATCACTCCTTTTTGAACTTGTTGTAAGCCTCTTCAAATACGCTTCTCAGGTAAAACACTATTTGAGTGGTGCCCTGATAGTATTTGGCCAGGTGGTGTATATGTTCTAGTTCTTTTTGGGTGGTGGCCAACTCCATTTCATCTCATTTGGCTCTGTCCCGGGTGGATTCCGATATCCCCATCCCCACGTCGAGAAGCTTCGATGTTCGTTCATTTTCTATGCCTATCAAATCATCCTCTGTGGTAATGAGGATGGATTGATCCAATCTAATCCTCCTTTTATTTGTGTTTATTTGGACGATGGCCTTCCTCTTTCGATCATAATATATTGCATATATATCATCCACTTCATACACCGGTTTAGGAATCTACTGATCACCCCATGTGAGTGTGTTTTCCAAACTTCTGGTGGTGTATACTTGTTCAAGATCATGCTCTCGAACTTCCTCATTGTGCTCCGAAGGGATACCCTCTGCCAATCACTTATCGGGGGTTTGAGTATTAAGTGAAATAGAGACTCCGGGAGTGGGCTCGATACTTTCTTATGCATCGACCATTGAAACACCGACGTCCTTTTGCGGGGATCCTTTATTTTTCTCATTTGATTCTGACTTGTCCTTCAGACTGTTTGCTTGGGTCTCCACCACCCCAGGCACCTTTGTGCCTGGAACACTTTTGGCTTATGTTTCCTTTCGTGGCATCTCTTGAGTTTGGACCTTGATATTAGAAGTAGAAACTTTCTCAGGTCCCTCTTCTTCTTGGACACACGTAGGGGTCTCGAGAGATGTTTCTCAACTCTCATCAACATCATAGACTTGGCCTAGCTTGCAGAGGATATTTGGTGCACTTGATTCTATTAATACCCAAACTTCTCCTGATTGAGTCATCGCACCTGTAGTTGATCCAACCGGTGGCATTGTTGATTTAGGGTCATGTGACCCATTGATTTCTTTAAGGTTTATGAACTCTAGGAGGTTTGGCTTCATCGGGCTTTCTTTTGGGTCCGGGGTTGAAAGCCTTGGAAACTTGACTAGGTATGGGTTATCCCACATTCGATTCATTACCTGTTGGGTTTGATGATACAAGAAATTCCCTCTTCTGAGTTCATCCTGAGCCTTGGGAGAATTATTTTCTGGTACCGGGGTTACCTTGGAAATATCTACTATTTCGGTGGCTTCCTAGATAACTTACACCATTTTGTCTTATTCAGATGTGATCCTTCCTTCCCTAGCCATGAGGAGCTCTTGATTTGATTGTTATAGGGCCATCATTTTCTCCACAAAAATTAGGTCCTTGAACCTGGTTTCCTTAGGGCCAGCCATCCTTTCCATCACCTCATTCCAATCTTGAGAATTCTCGGTGAAGATCTCATCTTCAAACTTGTCAGGGACATATGGCCAGCAATAAGATACGTGTCATACATGCTTTGGGACTAAACCTGTTTGGTTGTTCTTGCAAAAGTGACCAGTTTGGAATCAGAACTTCAATTGGTTCAAACCTTCCTGTTTGGCCTGCATGGTGTCCTTTACCATGTAGAAACCAATATCAAGTCCATAAGGTATGAAGGCCCTCTTCTTATCCCTTACCAGAGTGGCATTATACCCTTGCAAAAGAGTTTAATAACAAATTTCCCTTACTACTAGTCAATCGGGGACATATACAAGCAATAGATGGGGTGCCCCGGTGGCACCAAAACTCTAATGTAGGTATCGTGCTCATCCAAGTACCATTCAACAAATTTTGATATAACCTTTTTGGCTTCATATGACATCCTTGAGCACTCTTTCTTGAATAATAAATAATGAATAGATGAGATAAATTCATCACAAATGAGAGTGTAAGATTTCTTGTACCTGTTCTCCCACAAGATGCCGAAATATATATGGACTAGGAGCTCTGAGGCATGCCATATTAAGTTCATTCCAGAAAAGGTGTTTTTGGCGCAGACGACATCCAATAGATAATATTCCATGTGGAAGGAAGAAGTTTCTCCCTCTTTTGGTGTCTGATATTGTCGAATGTAAGTGCTCAGCTCTTTGGAGATGATGGCACCGTAGTTAAAACCTATTCCCGAAATGGATATAGTAAAAGTAGGAGGAATCCAAGACTCTAAAAACCTTGAGCAATATTTCTCCCCATGAAATTGGCAGAGGAGGGCCATCAGATAAATGTAAGGCTCTCTTAGGTTGGCCATGGGGTACTAGCGAGAGGTTTGATTGGTGAAATTTTTTTCCTCTCTCCACCACGATGCCATCAACTTGCTGGTGTCATGTTTCTAATAGAAACTCAAAACAAAATCAATGTTCAACCGCTCCTCCAGCTCTCTGATCTTGTAGTAATTTCAAATTTCCACTGGAAGAAAAACCCCAACACACTTGTTGTTGTCGTCATTAATCAGACATATTTGAGTGTCTGTGTGGTTAATAATCCATTTCAGGATTTCAATGCAAGGGAAAAATGGACTTCTGCACGACATCGTGTGTAGATATTCTCTTCGGATATTTGGAAAAAGTTTGTCGTCGAGCTTCCTTATATCAGGGTCATTGTGCAGGGTATATTTAAGGAACTCCTCTTGCTTGATTTTCTTGAAAATATATTCCCAGCGCAGGAATGTTTTCTTGGTCCCAATGTTCTCTTATATGTCTCCAAAGGATGAGGGATGAATGAAAACATTTTTGGTGGTCGTTTTGATGATGAGCACTGGCTTTGGGAAAAATTCCAATTGTCTCACCACCATTGGGGAGGAACCTTCTCCCATATTTGGTTCCTATAGCTTTGACACTCTTGGATATTTTCTAGTGTTAGGTTTCTTTGAAGGGATTGTTCCTAAAATTGAAAAAGATATTTTAGGCATGTGTGTAAAGTGACATTGGATCAAACATAAGAAATGAGGCGAAAAACATCCATAGAATGGCACAAACCTGTAACACTTTCTAAACCTATTGTTAATACCCACTGGGACTTGGAATTTTTCTCCAGATCGTTCATCTCACTCCTCTGTATGTCATGGACTTCTTTGCGCACAAAATGATCTTGTTTACAATGACTCAAATGGGATTCAAAGGGAGATATATTACCAATCACATCAACGAGTTAACTCAGGTAATGGATGCAAATTCAAAACAACCTAACGCCAAATATCTGCAAATAAATTCTATGCATGTTGATGGCAGAGGCACAGAGGGTGATGCACTATATCGGCATGCTCAAACGGTTCTTTTGATTTGTGCATGAATTAACAACTAATGCGTGATCCTGGAATTAACTAACCTTTTAAATGCATCGTATCTAGCGTATCTTAGAGCTAAAACATCCCGTCACATTGCATTTCTCACCGGGGAAGTCAGGGATCGACAAAGAGTTACAACATTTTTTGTTGATATTCATTTACAAAAAAAAGCGGACATCGATCGATTTCGTCATATGGTGATGACGTGGAGAACTAGCTTTGGAAATGTGGTAATTTATACCGATGACTTAATCGCGAGCCTCAGTAGGAGTCGAAATTTTTCTTTCAATTGCGTGTTCCCAAACTAATCTTGGGAATCATCGATGCCGAAAATATATTTGAAGTCAAAAATCAGAGGTAAATGTATCGCATACTTTCCTCTGGGTTGGTTCCTTTGAAAATTCGTTGTTGTCGAAATGTTTTGGAATTCGGTTATCGAGAGAAACTGTTTACATGGATTTACTTTCTCAAAACTCACTGATGTCGAAAATCTTCAAGAATCAGCCATCGATGATTCCTTTCTTCCTTTCCTAACATTTACCCCCTTTGCCTTTCATTGATGTGTAAAGAGATCAACTATCAATGGCTTCCCTGTGTAATGCTCATCACAAAAGAGAAACTTCCTTATATCGACGCTGACAAAGATCGGCGATGAGCGAACTTGGTTTTCTGTGGTGATTTTCTTTCTTCTTCAATCCTTCCGGGTGTCGAATTTTGGACATGCCGGGTGAAAGATTTGGCAGTTTATTCTTTAATTAAATGTTATTTATTTTAAGTTATAATGGTTTTCACATGTTCAATCAAGCTTGTAAAGTCTTAATGAGAATCAAAATTATAAGTAAAAGCAACATTTTTCAAGATGAAGTCAAATTAGACAATGCCAAAAATTAAGTGGTACACAAAAAGTAAAATATGACCTAGACTTTTAGGGTGTGTTGAGTTTTCAACAGGTATGAAACCGAGTCCCTTTGTGATACCATGTTGATTTATTTATATGAGATGATTAGATATAATGATTATTACAATGATGAATGTGTCAAATATATAGACAACCTAAAGGCACATATGGTAACCATCAATGAAACGATGCATCCCTAGTAACTCTAATAACTATTTATTATTATTATTATATATATTAATAATATTATTAATAACTAATAATTATACTATTAATTATTAATCTAGGAGTATGTGTTCTTGAGCCTCATAATCAGATCCTCTATTGACTGAGAGTAGTGATGGGGTAAATTCCTTGGGTTGGGAAGGTCAAGAGGCACCGTTCTTTTGTGAACTATAGTTTATATTTGGAATAGTAGGTCTATGGTTGGGTGGAACGTTCTTCCCAAGTTGCATAAACATTTTATAAAGATAATTGTTTCTCTATTTTTGTTGAGTTATTTATGATTTCATGGCTATACATTTACTCTTTGTAAGAGAATGGTTTTATATGGTTTTTATAGAATTTTTATTAGTCTCATTTATGCTTGTTTAGAATTGCATTTAGTTATGAGTATCATAAATTAGTTGAATATGTGTTTAAGTTGTGACAAGCTACAATAAATAAATTAGCAATAAGAAATTTTTTTTTTTATGTGTTATTCCTCAAGCAATGGTCACTAGTTCAACTCAAGAATGTTACATATTGTATAATTTGAATAGTGTTATTGAAATATGGTGGTTATTGTGATTGATTAATTATAGAATATTGATTTCTTGTTAGAATATATTAGCCAATTAATACTATTGAAACATGGATAACATAAATCATTCATAACTTCAAAATTATTCAACACCTACTATTATTACAAAATAAACATATATTATTTTATATAATTAAAATATCTAAATTTTTTGAGCAAATAGTTGTTGTTGGGAAAAACACCCTATGGACTAGCAAATTAGAGTTTAGACTTTGCATGCAGATTTGACCGAATAGAAACTACCTTCTACCTACATCCCTAGATTTAAATCCCTTTTTCTTAGTAAATGCATGGAAAGGATCACCTACCTTATTACCGACGTTTGATGTCGATCCTCCATTGTTCTTGATTACTTGTTTGCATTTCTCCTTCCAAATATGACCTGCATTCAAGACAAACAACAACTATGAAAGCATGCTACTTCTATACTCAAGGGTTAGAAATCAAACATAAACTAATCAAATCATAAACAACTCATGAATTGGGACAGGAAAAGCATTATTTTTATTACGTAAAGTGAATCAACTTACAAAAGCTGAGACCGGCCACCGCTCCTTGAACCTGATCCTGGGCTCCTCTTCTTCTGTCTTTCAACTACTTTGCGTTAAATCTCTTTTGGCATGAGGAAAGGCTAAAGGGTTGGGACAATGGAATACATAAATGGGCAGAGTTTCTTCGCTATATTTTTTCCTCCTCCAAATGGTACCCCTATCCCTTCTTTTATAGGCTATAAGGAGCTAGAGTTTTGGATGAGGCCTCGGCCATGCATGGCTGGGAGTTTCAGTTAAATCACCCATATCTTTTTGTTCCATTGGAAAATTTACTTTTTTTCATGCTTTAGTAGGTACACGCGGGCTGTTGTGAGCCAACCAGTGTGTACATGCATGAAATAATGGATTAGGGTGCATGGGCCTTTACACAAAAGGATTTTCAAAGAGTTGTTCAACAGAGTTTTGGCAAAGAAGGGAAATGAGTTGTCCTAGCGCCAGGTAAGCATATGTGGTGCAATTTAGGGTTATAATAGATTCCCCCTAATGTGTGAGGTCAGAAGAGCATCTGATGGCCGAAATACATTACCAATATTTACTGACGTGCCGAATGAGTGAGCCCAAGGATCAGGAACCAGGAGGTGCCGTCTGCAAAATAACAAATATCTCACCGTGGCGGGCATACCCATGCTCCAGATAAAATATAACCATGGCTACCAATCAAATACACTGTAGATCCATGTTAAAGAGTAGCCGCGAACAATACATAGCGGAGCTACATCTCGAAATCAGAAAGATATACATGTAGAGTATCCATCTTCCAGAAGATGATTCGGCTTGATGGCTAGATATGAGATCTTCAGAGCTCAAGCAACAATTTGAAAATCTTCAAAACTCAGGTAGGAGTGTAATATGAGTGTATGATTGCACTACCCAGAGGTATTTGATAGTTCTTATGTCATTAACGTGATAATCTTGATGATCAGACGGAAGGCTTCAACGGTTTCAAACAATGACTTGATTGGGTGTTTGGTATGGTCGGGTATGCGGACAAGAGACATTTTGCAGAGGGGCTAACTTAGGATTAGTGACAAACTTCCCTTGGAAAATAGCACGACACATGATGAGACTCAGGCAGCATATATGTTAATCATAAGTCTACGAAGCAGGAGGCAATGCAAACTCTCCATATAGCGAGAAAATCTTCCTAAGGTCATACTACATCCCATATTCTGATGATCAAACAAAGAGATGTGCTTTATCCAAGGGTGACTAATTATGCTGCCAATAAAGAAAATACTTTTCCCATCCTCTTTTTGGGGTATATTTGATTTTTTTGTTCTTTTCGATAATTTTGGAAAGATAATAAAGGAATATTACATTACAATAGAGGAACGAGTACTGCAAACATACATGCTCAAGGCGCAAGGACAAGACTGATGTTCTGGTGAAATGATACTCGGGAAAAATTCTTCAGCGCCCAAAGGTGTTAAGACACAGAAGCAAACTGTAACAAGGTTGGTGGATAAGGTATGCAAATGCGGTTGAGAAAACACACAATGGTAACATCCTTCGATGTAAGTTTAATGAGCCCAAAGAAGGTAAGCTAGGTGGTTTTTCATATTTAGAGAGTCTGAAAAAACATAAAAGGAGACTCCATTAGGGTACCTTTTTTGAAGATAGTCTAGTTGGTTCGAAAAAGGGATAAACTAGCACTGATTAGACGTCGATTCAAAACCATTTTAACGAGTGTGACAAGGACAAGATCACTCGGATATTTTTTCACTTTTAAGGAGTCTGAAAAAAACTTAACTATGGACTCCGTCAGGAATATTCTTCTGGACCAATTTAATGAGTGTGAAAGAATAAGGACACTCAATAATCTTTTCAATTTTAGGGAGTCTGAAAAGAGCTTAACTATGGACTCGTGGGGGTTTCTTTTTCGTAAGTTTAGTCCCTTAGGCTCGAAAAAGGAATAAAATTATACCTGAGAGTACTCTTCTAAAGAACGAAAAATTTGATAGAATATACCTTT
>JZKD02S0286444.1:0-10170 GCA_000966675.3 Picea glauca | reverse complement strand
AAGGAGACCCATTTAAGGAACGTTCTTCTGGACCAATTTAACGAGTGTGAAGAAACAAGGTCACTCGACAATCTTTTCATCTTTAGGGAGTCTGAAAAGGGATAAAAGAAGACTCCATAATGGTTACTTTTCTCAGTTAATCCGAAAGAGATCGAAAAGCATAAACATAGTCTCGCCGAATGTTGTTTTTGGATCTCAAAGAGAGCTTGAAAAACAACAAAGTTGGCTCATGATAGATTCTTTGTGGGTCGATGCCTGGCATCTCCTCGGGGGAGTTGTATGCTTCGACGAAAATATTGTCTATGACGCGAGGGGTTCTGGAGATATTGATAGGTATCGTTTCAACAATGGTTTCCATGTTTCCCTCAGCATAAATTTCCTTTGTAGCTAAGATATTAATAGGACATGGTTGATCTCCCGTTATGGTAATGGTGAATTCTCCTGCTTTGATTCGGCTTAACTCTGGGAGAAAATATGATCTGTGATGAAGATCTTCCCAAGGTTTGTCTGGACTAGTCATTGCTTTGATTACTGCTTCATCAAAAGGCAAGACTAAGTCTAATGAATCGACATTAGCGAGAGAACCCTGAGCCCAAATAGGCTCTAGAAGTGGATCTAACTCTTGTGCAGGAGTCAGATCAGGTTTAGTTGAAGCTTGTTGGAGTAAAGAGTATGCTACCTTAGCGGAAAACAAGGGCATGGACATGCTTGGGTGCCCTGTCTCATCCATCATGGTTGATGGGAAAGGAATAATCCAAGGATCCTCAAAGTAAGTCATGCGGAACGATGAAACTTGAAAAATCTCAACCTTATGGTGATTAGATATAAATTTGAAATCGTCATGAGGAGGTGGGTAATCGAAGGTACCCATCAAGGATGGGCACAAACCAACTCCTACATTAACGACACCTAGTTGAGGATTATCAATAATCAGGACCGTGGATGCACCCAAAGCTAGGTCAGGTCTGGAGAAAGACAATTGATCGATGGTCACTATCCGACCCTCGTGTGGAAACAACAAGACTCAAAAAACTGTAGCAACCATAGATTTCATAGCATAAGTCCAACTCCGTCCTAACAAGAGGTTATATTCAAGGGGAGCATCGACTACCTCTACTTCGACACACATGGTTTTCGCTCCTAACTGCACAGGGAAAGAAGGAATGATGCCATGTGGTTGGAATGAATGACCATCGAAAGTAGTGAGTAGAATAGATGAAGGAGACAAAATAGGCTGGCCAATGGCCTTCCAGCATGCTAACGACATAACACATGTCAAGGCACCCTCGTCAACCACCGTGTGAAAGATATTCTGAGTAAAAGTTTTCATGGAATGAGCCACTACTATCTGAAATCCTACATGGTAAGGCATACAAGGTTTTAAGTCAGTTGTATCTAACATGATGGTACCCAGATTACAAGTCCTTGTAGAGACCAAAGTGGTTAACAAGGATTTCCTCTGAGGAGGGCAGCTTTGGAGGACCTCCAAAGCAGACATCGCACAAGGGGTTTGTGATAAATCCTCCTCCACAGAGTAATTCTAGGCATCCCTTGCATTTGGGTTGTGAGAAGATTTTTTAAATGTGCCCTTTGGAATGCATGTCATTGTTTCTCCTAATGTCTTCTCAATATGTAGAGGAAGATATGGGATATCAGCTTCTTTACCCTTCTCACAAGCGCTTGGTTTACTATAGTTGTGCGCTCTAGTTGATATGAAAGCATCACCCCTAACCATATATACGTTCATGGATGAGGGATTGTTTGGAGGTGGGCAGGTTTCTTGGTTTCCCCCTTCTGTTCTTGTAGAGTCTTGAGTTAGATTTTGCCCATGTTGAAAGGGATTAGTCAACACTGCTTGTTGTTGCTATGTGACAAACTTTTGAGCCTTTGCAAGTTGAGGACAAAAATGGGTCGGGTGGTATTCCACGCACAAGTTGCATGGATACCTCGCCTTCCATTTTTCTGTGTTGTCCCCGCCAGCATTATTAGTGGGTTTTTTATCCCCCTTACCCTTCTTTCATTTTTTTTTCTTCCCTTCAGGCTACTGGGTGGCCTTTGGGTTAGTCGACTGCACGGTGTGTACTTTCGACGTTTGTGTAGGGGGAGAAACCAAAGTAGTAGTTCGACTAGCCATTGTGTGTTGTATGGATAACTGTTGCAACTTCTTTGTCAATTGCTCAGCGGGCTAGTATTGAACCAACAATACCATCGGCATGTGGTCCAGCTCTCTGTCTAGTTTTATCTATTATAGAACATGGTGCATCTGGTAAGATGTTTTATAATAAACCAGACTCAGAATAGATGAGCTCAAATTGTTGGGCCCTCATGATGGCATCTTCTTCGGAGAAAACTCTGCATGTCACGATGTCTTTGGATAACTGTGGGACCAAAGACTTAAGGAACCACTCAAGCAGGAATGTTGGTGGGACTGGTACCTTGATTAAACTCTTTCAGCATCTCCATTCTTGGATATGATCAGAGATATGGTCCGCTATTGTTTGTTCGAAATTGGTGAGCAACTCTGTGCTAGTGTTGTATCTCATAGGTAACTGGAAATGGTTAAGGAAGGTCATCGCCAGTTTTCCAAAAGAAGAGTATCATGAGCGATTGAGATCTATGTACCATTTCGTGGCACTCCCAATAAGAGTATGTTGAAACAATCGCAATTGTACAGAGTCATCTTTCAATGAGTTAGATGAGCACCAAAGATGAAAGGTAGTCACATGATCACCTGGATATTCATTAGGCTTGGCCTTGAACTTTGGAATTTCCAAAGGAAAATTCGTCGGTAGAGGAGGCCAACGTGGATCGTGACAAATAGGATCATTCAACAGCCTTGTCAAATCTAGCAAGTGTAAATTCGCCAGGAATGGTAGTTTGGGTTGCTGCTGATAACCTAGGAAAAAGGGTCTTGGAGTTTGACTGGCACCAGGTTGCCAGGAAAATTTTGGCTGCTGGCGCAGGTTCTAGTAGAAACCATGGCCCTGAATAGCGTAAGGATTTTTCATTTGTGGAGACATCATCGGCTAATTTCTCAAAAAAGACATAGAGTGTTGGGCATGCATTGTATTCGCAGGACTTTGGGAAGGATTACCCCATGCCGGTCCTGCACGGAGAGGCATAGTGGTATGTCTGGGGTTCCATTGAATGTTGAAACAATTTCCCCAGAACGACATTCCGGAGGAGGGAACGGATCCTTGTCCTGAATTCCAAGGTCCTGCTATGTGTGCCCCCTGTGCAGGAATAGTACCCTGCACGGGAGTAGATTGTCCAAAAATGGGGTTTCCCCTAGATGGGAAAGCAACTGACGAGAAAGTGTTGTTACCAAACGTTTCGTTCCAAGAAAATGGTGTTCAACCTACTAGCATACTATGTGCTGGTGGTCCCTTACTTCCGGCTCCAAATAAACTATTGTGTGTAGGTTGCCTGACGGATTGTTGATGCGGACCACCAAGCGAAGGGGATGAAGGAGGGATATGACCTCCTGCATAAGGAAAAGTGTTAAAAGGGACATGAGTTCCCCCAAGGTGACCTTGCAGAGGTGCGCTAGAGCTCCCTGCACCCAGACCCAAAGTCTATAAAGTGGAGTAAGTTAGTACAGGACTTGTACCTGAACTAGGCATACCATATGAGAATGGAGGGCATGTCGCACTAGGTGTGAAGGGGGTTGTGGACACCGCCATAGATGGGTTCAGTCCATTGTGCGACGTAGTTGCGGCCGATACCATGGTGGCTCGAACCGATGACGGTAGGTTAGGAGATGACTCTCCTGTGGTGGAAACTTTGATGGGAATTGGAAAAATCCCAGAAGGAGTAACAACATTTGTTTCCATTGCTGTGTGAGGCACTGTCTAGCGTTTGTGAAATTTTATTGGTACAATAAATGGTGCCAAGATATCAGTGGTTGGGGTTTCAACCGAGCCAAGAGCAGTTGCTTCAAGGTCCAAAATGGTTGATTCCTTGAGGAGAAGTTCATGCACAAAGGTTTGTAACCTGGTCGCTTCAAAAGACCCTTGTTGGTCTAGCTTCCACCTTAATGGTGGCGAGGGTGGCTCCACTGTAACTAGCGGTAGGCCAAGAAGCCTTCATGACCGACGGAGCTCGGGATCCTCCACTATGTGAGAAGATCCAAGACACGCTAAGGTATTCTAAATGTTCAAAAGTAACACACACTAAAAATAATCCCCTAAGAGATAAGACAAGCAATCACTAAAGTACTTGGAAAAACAGTTACAACAACCAACACTAGAGCAACTTATCAGTGCAAGTCCAACTCGAACATGGAAACACCCTCTCGGTATACTCTACAAATCATGGTGCAATGTCTGTCCTAGGTACCGCATTATACCCCCGCAGTAACCTATGTATGTCCCTAAAAAGATTGGCAACTAGGTTGCCAACACGTGAACAATCACCAGGCGGGTACAGTCGAAAGTTGGGTAGACCACAATGAGCAGGGTATCGAGCCCGAAACGTGTCAAGGGTATCGAGAGAAAATTGTCTGAAAGACAACTAAGGACCTTGAATGGATTCGAGACCCACGAAGCCTCGTGGCAAATGAAAAAGATGGAATCCCAAAACAATCCCTCTATATGTGTTCTCCACTATGATTGGTCCAGCTTTGGAGGGGTTATCTCTGCTACCTTTCCGCACACGACCTCGTGTTTATCCCCTATGTTAGAGGGGGGTCCTAGATAACTTCCATGAAACTGGACTTAGACACTCCCTATCTCAGACTCCAATGTTTAGTTTTGAATGGCCTTGAAGAGTTTCCTATCCAACCTAATCCAAGGCCCTAGTCATGAACTAGTTTGTGAACCCTACAAACATAAAAGTCTAGTAGATTTTAAAATTAGCATTTCTTTTATGGCTTTGTCTTACGTCAAGGGGTATGAGGGTGAAACCGATGATGTGTAAAAGACGAAAGAAA
Source organism: Picea glauca (assembly GCA_000966675.3). Lineage (NCBI taxonomy): Eukaryota > Viridiplantae > Streptophyta > Pinopsida > Pinales > Pinaceae > Picea > Picea glauca. The sequence continues at coordinate 5,240 of JZKD02S0286444.1, read as the reverse complement.
AAATTAAATGAAAAAGCTGGAAACAAAAAACTTTTACTAAATGCCAAAATTTCAACAACTTTTCACAAAGAAAGAATTTTAATTTTTTCTAAGATTTTGGACAACAAACTCAAAGAAATTTCACTCGACTATGAGCTACTTATGATCTAAGTGAACTGCAAAAACTTACGAAATAAAAACTTTTCCCTAGCTAATGATGTAGAAACACACTCTTCAACCAAAGAACAAAATGATTTTTTTTTTTTTTGTTTGTTTAAGTGCTAGTAAAGCAAGAAAGGGAAAATACCGATAAGCAAAAAACCAAGAAAAACAATTCTAGATTAAAGCGCAGATCGCAAAGAATCAGATTAAAGAATCACTCAATGGAAATTGTAAAAATAATGACTCTCGCACTTGTCTAAAAACCATAAAAAAAAGAAATTATATTTTTTTGTCAACTATTAACTGAGAAAAAGCAGGCTGAGGGTAAGATGAATCCTAATATACTGATTGTTCAAACCTAGATTCAAACACCTGAGAGGAATACTTCTTATCAAAGGAGGGGATGACTACCCCACCCTGAACAAAAAGTAGCATGTACAAGCACGCAACTGTCACTTAAAAAACATGCGTGCAAACACGTGTCGAATAGAGACAGAGAGTGTGTACACATAGGTTGACCTTGTACAGGCTGCGTGTATATCTAAACTCTAAGGAAAAATATGAAAATAGACAGACCAGACCAGGAAGAGGCCTCTAGTATTGATAACTAGGATCCCTTGAAGGCTTGGATACTCTTTCTAACAGAAAAACAAATAACGCAAGGAAAAACAATAAGGCAAAAAACAATCTGAGATAGGACAGTTAGCCAACAAGACTCAGACAAAATTCTAGAAACCCCCCTAAGAATGTGTGATTCTGATAAGGAAGAGGAGGACTGCCTCTAAGGTTCTCTGAACTCCTACACGCTACTGCTATCTCTACAGTTAGCGTTCACACACAGACTCTAAGAGAATAGGGTGTGGGTACACACGTTCAAGCCTTATGCAGGCCGCATATACCTCTGTGTGTTTCGAAAAACACAGTCAAGCAAAAGTCAGGGAATGCTGGTATGGAAAACTAGACTCCCTGCTAGCTCAAACCTTATAGAAATGAACGAAAAAGATAGGCATGAGAAAAACAAAAAACCTAGTCTTTAAACTACCCAAAAACTTAAACAAAAATTCTAGGAATCTTAAAGAGTATTCTCCCCAATATGGTCGCCAATTCTGTTGTTGAGAAAAACACCCTACAGACTAGCAAAATAGAGTTCAGAATTTTCATGCAGATTTGACCGAATAGAATCTACCTTCTACCTGCATCCCTAGATTTAAGTCCCCTTTTCTCAGTAAATGCATGGAAAGGATCACCTACCTTATTACCGGTGTTCGATGTTGATCCTTCGTTGTTCTTGATTACTTTTTTGCGTTGATCCTTCCAAAGATGACCTGCACTCAAGACAAACAACAACTATGCATGCATGCTACTTCTATACTCAAGGGTTAAAAATCAAACATAAACTAATCAAATCATAGGCAACTCATGAATTGGGACTGGAAAAGCATTCTTTTTATTACGTAAAGTGAATCAACTTACAAAAGCTGAGACCGGCCACCACTCCTTGAACCTGATCCTGGGCTCCTCTTCTTCTGTGCTTCAATTGCTTTGCGTTAAATCTCCTTTCGCATGAGGAAAGGATAAAGGGTTGGGACAATGGAATACGTAAATGGGAAGATTTTTTTTGCTATATTTTTTCATCCTCCAATTGGTACCCCTGTGCCTTTTTTTATAGGCTAGAAGGAGCTAAGGGTTTGGACGAACCCTCGACCATGCATGGCCGGGAGTTTCAGTTAACTCACCCATAGCTTTTTTGTTCCGTCGACAACTTTCCTTTTCTTCATGCTTTAGTAGGTACACGTGGGCTGTTGTGAGCCAGCTAGCGTGTACACGCATGAAGTAATGGGTTAGGTCGCGTGGGCCTTTACACAAAAGGATTTTCAAAGAGTTGTTCAAGAGAGTTTTGGCAAATAAGGGAAATGAGTTGGCCTGGTTCCAGATATGCATATGTGGTGCAATTTAGGGTTATAATAATAGTATTTATAATTCTATAATATAATATGTATAGGGTAGATACATCTTAACAAGGATATATTAATATCAAATAAAGATAAACATATAATTATAAATTAAAGTGAGAATTATGATAATCTATTTTTAAATGATTATTTTTTTTTCTTTTTTCATTTTATTTCATTAACTTTATTGACTAACAAACATTGTTACAAGGTACAAGGCTATAAAAAATGTAACAACACCTTATTTTATTCCTTAATCTTAAATCTACTAAACACTTAGACACACTTAGAAGTACAAAATATTTGACATTTAATATTTTAGTATTTAAAATATCTAAGTTTTATTAGGAAATAGATTTTATAGTGAAAAAAGTGATAAATGGATCTTACAAAAACCTATTAATCTCAAAAACACTTGAAATAATAAATTAAGTATCTATTTGGTGACCGTGGATCTGTGCTCTTTTTTTTTTTTTTCATTTTATTTTATCTACTTTAGATACATTACCCACATTGTGATCACTCATTTATTAATGTAATCAATTATGAGTGAGTTAATAAGTGGACAAACTTAATTTTGTAAGTAACTTATTACTCTTTTTTTCTTGTGGGATGTCAAACTTTTAAAAAGTTAAGTTTGTCCACTTATTAACTTACTGTAATAAATAAATGGCACAAGTAACAATAATATTTCTCTTTTCCCTAGTTCCCTAACATACAAACTTTGTTCTCTTCTTACAATAAATGAAATTCGACCTTTTGACCTATAGTATTTGGCGAGATGGTTTTTTAAGCATTATGGTTTATAATGATTGTTTAGGGTTTCAATCTTGGGATTGGATAGTGAGTGCAATAAATAAATAAATGGGACTTGGATAACTAATGCAATAAATAAATAAAGGGGACTTGGATAGCTAGTGCAATAAATAATCAGCAAGAATATCTCTCATGCTTGTGGGCCATTATATAACAAATTCTCCTAGACTTCCTATAACAAATGAAATTATGACCTCTTAACTCATAGTATTTGTTTAAGTAGGTTCTTTATTTTACAATGTTTTTGAACAAATAAAGAATGAAATTTTTATAAATTTAATGCACAAAATGTACAAAGCATAATTTAATATTAATAAATAAATTACACAAATAACAAGAAAATCTTTTATGTTCATAGCTTCATATTTTAACAATTTCTCAACTTCCTATAATAAAAAAAATTATAGCATTTTATTGGGTAGTATTTTTTTCCTATAATGAAAAACATTATGGCCTCTTATTGGGTAATATTTTTTCAAGTGATTTATTTAGCTTTATGATTTACAATGGTTGTTTAAGGTTTAAATCTTGGATAGATAATGCATCATTTTATCAGTCCAATAAATAAATTGTAAATTGCACAAGTAGCTAGATCTCTAATAACTCATCAGTTTATTAATGCAATAAATAAACTACACAAGTCTAATAAATAAATTGCACAAGTAACAAGATCTCTAATAACTCATCTTTTTTTTAATGCAATAAATAAACTACACAAATAATAATAAGATCTCTATGATTTGAAATTAGACAAACTCATTTGCTTTTTACTATATCTGAAATATACCTTTCTATCCCAAAATATTTGTTTTTCTTTTTACAATATCTTTCTTTATTTTACAATGTTTGCTGAGTATGACCAAATAGAGAATGAAATTCTTATAAATTCAATACACAAAAGATCCAAAGCATCATTTAACATCAATAAATAAATTACACAAATAACAAGAAAATCTATTATGTTTATAGTTTCATATTTTAACAACTTCTCCACTTCCTATAATGAAAAAAAATAAAATTATAGATCTTATTAGGTGGTATTTTTTCCTATGAAAAAAAAATTATGGCCTCTTATTGGGTAATATTTTTTCAAGTGATTTCTTTAACTTTAGGATTTACCATGGTTGTTTAAGCTTTATGTTGTAAAGCTTGGATAGCTAGTGCATTATTTTATCAGTCCAATAAATAAATTGCACAAGTAACAATATTTCTAATAACTCACCAACTCATCAGTTTATCAATGAAATAAATAAACTACACTTCCCATAAATAAATTGGACAAATAATGCATCATTTTATCAGTCCAATAAATAAATTGGACAAGTAATGCATCATTTTTTCAGTCCAATAAATAAATTGTACAAGTACAAAGATCTCTAATAACTGATCAGATTATTAATGCAATAAATAAACTACACAAGTTCAATAAATAAATTGGACAAATAACAAGATCTCTAATAACTCATCCTTTTATTAATGCAATAAATAAACTATACAAATAACAATAAAATCCCACACAAGTCCAATAAAAAATTAAACAATTAACAATATCTCTAGAGGTACATTTAAACCCTAAACCCTAAAATCAGCTTCTCCTCCTTAGTTTTGGGTTAGTCTTGTCTGTGATGGAAACGCGAGGCTCAGTAGGAGGTACATTTAAACCCTAAAATCAGCTTCTTCTCCTTAGTTTTGGGTTAGTGTTGTCTCTAATGGAAGCGCGAGAGGTTAGATCATGCTCCGAGTTGCCAGATAGTTTGAAAGAAGAGATATTGAAGCGGTTGACAGTTGAATGCATATGTAGGTTTCGCAGCGTTTGCCAACAATGGAATGCTTTCCTTACATCAACCCGATTCATAACTACCCAATGGGATGATTTCCCTTCAAATAAAAAGCCATGGTTGGTTCTGTGCGACTTGGACTGTCGAATTCGTTGTTGGGCCTACTTCTTTTCCACAAGGATGTGGAGGCCTTACTTCTCCCTTCGCTTTATAAACAAATGGGTTTCTGATGCTTATTACCACGGATCAGCCACAGGCCTGTTGTTTGTCAACATACAGAAACAAAACGACCTAATTGTCTGCAATCCTCTCACAGGAAGGTCGGTAATGCTTCCCGCACCGTCATCCATGAGGGCATGGTCATACATGCTCGCGAAAGGCATAGTGGCAGGGGAGTATGATGGCGATCTACAGACTTACAAAGTGGTTGTAGTCTGACAGGTTCCAAGGGACGAACAGGGAGCTGACACTGTTATACAAAGTGTTGAAATCTACGATTCGTCTGAGAAATCTTGGACCACCGCAAGGTATGTTCCTGACAGGGTGTTAGTAA
>JZKD02S0286433.1:0-20234 GCA_000966675.3 Picea glauca | reverse complement strand
ACAAATCAGCTAAAAATAGCAAAATCCGCTAAAAATAGCAAAAACCGCCCCTAGGTGAAGGGATCGTCAGACGCAGTCGTCGTATCTGACGCACCCACACACACACACATGCAAATAATATAACACATACCCAACAGATATCTGGATGGGTATGGGTGAGATATAGAAGACTCCCCACCAACTGTTGATACAAATTGTTTTCCACTAATGGTGTGTCCCCACCATCCTCAAGTATGATCCCAAATAAGAAGGGTGTAGGTGAAGACTTATAGTTTGTCATGTGAAATCTATCTAGAATATCCTTGAAATTTTTATCCTAAGAAAGTTTGATGTCAGAAGAATCCTAATTGATCTCAAGACTAAGAAAAAAATTTAGTGGACCCATGTACATCATAGAGAACCTGTCATGCAAACCATGTTTGACCAAATAAATGGCTGAAGTAGAGCTACCAGTGATCAGAAGATCATCAACATAGAGTACTAAAATCATCACAGAGATAGTAGTCCTCAACATGTACACATTGGAATCATATTTACGTCTAACAAATTCATGTTAAAGAAAGTAAAAAGCCATATATTCATACCATTCTCTAGGTGCCTACTTGAGGCCATAGAGAGACTTCTTCATTTTGCATACTAAATATGAGTTATGAATGAACCCTTGTGGTTTATCCATGTAGATCTCCAATGAAATTTCACCATGAATAAAATCATTCTTCACATCCATCTAGTGAACTTCCCATAGTTTGGCTACTGCAATGGCTAGATCCAATCAAATGGAGTCCATATTTGCTACATGAGAAAAGGTCTCATTATAATCTATCCCATGAATCTGCTGAAATAATTTTGCAACTAATATGGCCTTGTACCTGCTCACCTGACCATCAATTTCTCTCTTGGTCCTATAGAGCCATTTGCATCTGACAAGTTTCCTCCCTGGTGGAAGTGGAACCAAATCCCAAGTTCAATTCCCTAGGAGAGAGTCATGCTCCTCCTACATGACTGCTTCCCATAGTGGATTGCCAGCAACCTCACTATAGGTAGGTGGATTAGAATATTGAACCACATAGTAATGCATGGGCATCGTTGGTTCAGAAGCTAAAAGTACATGAGAAGGATACCCATGATCAGATTGAGTCCTCCTCAAATCAAACGGATCCCCTGCAAGGTTTCTTGTTGCCTAAAGTGTAGATTGTTCCCAATTGAGCATCTGCTGAAGCACCGACACTGGCTCCACTTTTGGCTATACTACCTGCTCACCTGCATGTACAAAATCCTCTGAATATGTTTTTTAATATGTATCATCTAAGTGTGTGGAATCATCATCTCTAATTTTTGGAACGGATGGAAGAACAAGAGTCTCTGCATGTTTCACTGGAGGTGCATTCAAAGGACTCTCCTCAAACTAAGAACTACACTTAGACATGATCCAGTCTGTAGATGTATTAATCAATATATACCCCTTCACATCATCTGTATATCCCTAAAACATGAAAGGTGTTCTATGTGTATATAAGGTTTTCCTCTTTTCAAAATGAATATGGACCCATGCTCTAGATCCAAAGATGCAGAAGTGTGTGACATATGGTTTTTCACTTGTCCAAGCCTCAAAAGGTGTCTTATCTTCAACAGATCTATGAGGTGATCTATTATGTATGTAAGGAGAAAAATTAAGTGCCTCAGCCCAAATATTGGAAGGAAGTGATCTTTCATGCAACATGCAACTGGTCATCTTCTTGAGAGACTTGTTCTTCCTTTCAACAACTCTATTTTGTTGTGGAGTGTATGGAACTCTATCTTGCAACTAGATACCAGCTTCATGACAAATATTTTGAACATCTTTGTTGATATAATCCCCCCCATTGTATGTATGGAGGATCTTGATTTTCTTCCCACTTTGTGTCTCTACTAGAGCTTTAAAGTCTTTAATATGCTCAAAAAATTCATAGTTTTGTCAAAGAAAATAAACCCAATTATAGCATGAGTAATCATCAATAAACATAAGAACGTACCTTTCTTCGTTGATGGAAGGATGTGGAAATGGACCCATGCAATCACTGTGATCAAGATCCAAAGAAGAGGAGGCTCTCCTTGCCTTCCAATTTTCAAACTTCTCTTCAGGGTGCTTTCCAAGAATGCATCCTTCGCAAACCCCTTCAGAAAAGTGAATGTATGGAAAGATGTTGACCATTCCTTTCTCGGAAATTTTTTGCATGTACCTAAAGTTTAAATGATTGAATATCTCATGTCATACTCTACTACTATCATTAGCATGTGTAAGTAGCAAGGATGAGTCATAGTCAGTAAACTTCATGAACTTATACAACTGTGATTTGTGATCTACGTCACCAACTACAATAATGGAATTGTCATGCATGTGAAGTAAAGTAACTAAATCTGATGTAAATTCAACCATTTTACCTGTTTGAGTGATCTGATAAATTGAGAGCAGATTTATAGAAAGATTTGGAACATGTAAAACATTCTCAAAACTTCCATTAGGTATTTCTACTCTTCCCTCTCTTGCAACTGTTGTTGGAGTATCATATCCCATGAGAATAGGAAGTCCAAAGTATGAACTCAAAGAAGTAAAAACTTCCTCTTTATCTTCCATATGATGGGATGTGCCAAAATCTATAATCCATGAATCAGCTGAAGAATTAATTTCAACCAGAGCATGATGACTAGCTTTCTTAGGAGTATGGTATTCTTCCTTCTTCTTCTTGGCTCCTTCGAGAATGAAGTCTCCAAGGTTATTATTCTAAAGTGCTTGTGTTATAATATTGATCTTCTTCTTCATGCATGTGGATTCTTCATGATTCATTTGATTGCAATATGTGCACTTCTTTCCCTTCTTCTTCTTCCCTTTAGAGTTTGAAGAATCTTTGGACCTGAAGAATCCTTGAAGGGTTTGGAATATCCCTCCTTCTTTGACTCTGGATGTAATAATGCCTTTCATTTCTACTTCGATTTATGATTGGATGACCCTTTTCCATCATGCATGGTGAATGCATGTGATTTTGAATATTTCATGAGGCCCATATAATTGAGTTTTGTCTACTCTTGTGTGAGAGACTCAATGAACTGAGCCATCATAGGCATTTTTCAATTTTCTCCAAAAAGACATCTTCCAGAATCGATATTGGAGACATATACATCATATTTTGGTCCTAGATTGGCCAAGATTGTTAGAATAAGTTTCTTCTATTGTGTATACTTGTCAATCACACAGTCACCCAATCTCAATATTAAAGATTCAAATTTATTAAAGAAATCATTTATATTATCTAAACTTTTATGGTCTAAGGTATTCAACTCTACCTCAACCATATGACCTCGCATCTCATTTTGCTATCCAAAGAGTCCTTTCAAGGTGGTCCAGATATCAATTAGAGTCTTGCATGTAGAAATATGAAACCATAAATCAGTGGATATTAACTTAGGCATTAGTCCTATGGCCTCATCCTTACGATTCACCCATCTAGTCTTCTCAAGTGCTGATGTAGGTTATTTTTATGTTGCCATCGTCAAATTATACAGACCTTCTATTTTATGTTGGAATGCCTCCTTCAACCTCCATTAAAAACAATTGTATTTTGTGAGTGTTATCACCAAATGTTATTGAATAAGTTGCATTACCTCCATCCCTCTATTGATTCTTAAAATATCCTGAAAACCTAGATCATGGATTCTTAGATATGACAGGGGGTTATATGGAAACTATAGATATGATAAAAAAAACTATATATCCTAAAATATAATCTGGGTTTTGGATATTTTTGGTGTGCATGAGCATCCCTATGTTATACATCTCTGGTCAAAATTTCAGCCCGACCCATATCATGAATATCGAGATATGGCTATTTTACTACATAAAACCAATTTTTTGGAGGGAAGTTGAATCGTCGCACCCTAAATAAGGATACAATGCGAGGATGTTGAATCATCACACCCTAGAGAAGGATAAAGTGAAATGATTGTGAAAAACTAAATAATCACACCCTAGGTGAAGAGTAGAGTTCGACGACATCGCACCCTAAATTGTGTACAGGCTGTGATGATTCTTGAGTAAAATGTGCGAGATCATTGCACCCTTTGATATGAATAGGCTGTGAAAATTCAAACCGTCGAACTCTTCGATAGGGATAGTTTGCGACGATGGCATAAACTAGGTTTACTCAATCCTCTTTCACTCTTCTCTGGCTTGTTTGGGTTAATCCAAGCATCTCGGCTATGATACCATGTCAGTGTTTCATGGAAACCTACACAGGAGACCTAGCTAAAGCATATACAAAAAAAGCTTATCAAGAAATTTAACTTCCACTGAAGTAGTGTGACAAAAATAGAAATTTCTCCAAGATAAGTTACAACATGTGTGTTGTAGGTTGTATCCCTTCATTTTTGGATAATAATAAACGAAGGACTTGACAATTTCTCTGGTGGACGTAGCCCACACTGGGTGAACTAAATATGTCTATGTCTCTATTGTATTTTTTATCTTTTGTGTTTTATTTGCGCATTTGTTTTATTTCATTGCTCCACGATATTGTTTTTCTAATATTTTGGAACTTTTATTTCTAATTGTTTTTCTAGATATTTGTCATCTCCTTTCTTCTTCCAAATTTTATTAGGTTTTCTCCCTGACTTGAATGAATTATTTAAGGATTGAATTTTTGAACTCATGTAGCTNAAACCATGTTTGACCAAATAAATGGCTGAAGTAGAGCTACCAGTGATCAGAAGATCATCAACATAGAGTACTAAAATCATCACAGAGATAGTAGTCCTCAACATGTACACATTGGAATCATATTTACGTCTAACAAATTCATGTTAAAGAAAGTAAAAAGCCATATATTCATACCATTCTCTAGGTGCCTACTTGAGGCCATAGAGAGACTTCTTCATTTTGCATACTAAATATGAGTTATGAATGAACCCTTGTGGTTTATCCATGTAGATCTCCAATGAAATTTCACCATGAATAAAATCATTCTTCACATCCATCTAGTGAACTTCCCATAGTTTGGCTACTGCAATGGCTAGATCCAATCAAATGGAGTCCATATTTGCTACATGAGAAAAGGTCTCATTATAATCTATCCCATGAATCTGCTGAAATAATTTTGCAACTAATATGGCCTTGTACCTGCTCACCTGACCATCAATTTCTCTCTTGGTCCTATAGAGCCATTTGCATCTGACAAGTTTCCTCCCTGGTGGAAGTGGAACCAAATCCCAAGTTCAATTCCCTAGGAGAGAGTCATGCTCCTCCTACATGACTGCTTCCCATAGTGGATTGCCAGCAACCTCACTATAGGTAGGTGGATTAGAATATTGAACCACATAGTAATGCATGGGCATCGTTGGTTCAGAAGCTAAAAGTACATGAGAAGGATACCCATGATCAGATTGAGTCCTCCTCAAATCAAACGGATCCCCTGCAAGGTTTCTTGTTGCCTAAAGTGTAGATTGTTCCCAATTGAGCATCTGCTGAAGCACCGACACTGGCTCCACTTTTGGCTATACTACCTGCTCACCTGCATGTACAAAATCCTCTGAATATGTTTTTTAATATGTATCATCTAAGTGTGTGGAATCATCATCTCTAATTTTTGGAACGGATGGAAGAACAAGAGTCTCTGCATGTTTCACTGGAGGTGCATTCAAAGGACTCTCCTCAAACTAAGAACTACACTTAGACATGATCCAGTCTGTAGATGTATTAATCAATATATACCCCTTCACATCATCTGTATATCCCTAAAACATGAAAGGTGTTCTATGTGTATATAAGGTTTTCCTCTTTTCAAAATGAATATGGACCCATGCTCTAGATCCAAAGATGCAGAAGTGTGTGACATATGGTTTTTCACTTGTCCAAGCCTCAAAAGGTGTCTTATCTTCAACAGATCTATGAGGTGATCTATTATGTATGTAAGGAGAAAAATTAAGTGCCTCAGCCCAAATATTGGAAGGAAGTGATCTTTCATGCAACATGCAACTGGTCATCTTCTTGAGAGACTTGTTCTTCCTTTCAACAACTCTATTTTGTTGTGGAGTGTATGGAACTCTATCTTGCAACTAGATACCAGCTTCATGACAAATATTTTGAACATCTTTGTTGATATAATCCCCCCCATTGTATGTATGGAGGATCTTGATTTTCTTCCCACTTTGTGTCTCTACTAGAGCTTTAAAGTCTTTAATATGCTCAAAAAATTCATAGTTTTGTCAAAGAAAATAAACCCAATTATAGCATGAGTAATCATCAATAAACATAAGAACGTACCTTTCTTCGTTGATGGAAGGATGTGGAAATGGACCCATGCAATCACTGTGATCAAGATCCAAAGAAGAGGAGGCTCTCCTTGCCTTCCAATTTTCAAACTTCTCTTCAGGGTGCTTTCCAAGAATGCATCCTTCGCAAACCCCTTCAGAAAAGTGAATGTATGGAAAGATGTTGACCATTCCTTTCTCGGAAATTTTTTGCATGTACCTAAAGTTTAAATGATTGAATATCTCATGTCATACTCTACTACTATCATTAGCATGTGTAAGTAGCAAGGATGAGTCATAGTCAGTAAACTTCATGAACTTATACAACTGTGATTTGTGATCTACGTCACCAACTACAATAATGGAATTGTCATGCATGTGAAGTAAAGTAACTAAATCTGATGTAAATTCAACCATTTTACCTGTTTGAGTGATCTGATAAATTGAGAGCAGATTTATAGAAAGATTTGGAACATGTAAAACATTCTCAAAACTTCCATTAGGTATTTCTACTCTTCCCTCTCTTGCAACTGTTGTTGGAGTATCATATCCCATGAGAATAGGAAGTCCAAAGTATGAACTCAAAGAAGTAAAAACTTCCTCTTTATCTTCCATATGATGGGATGTGCCAAAATCTATAATCCATGAATCAGCTGAAGAATTAATTTCAACCAGAGCATGATGACTAGCTTTCTTAGGAGTATGGTATTCTTCCTTCTTCTTCTTGGCTCCTTCGAGAATGAAGTCTCCAAGGTTATTATTCTAAAGTGCTTGTGTTATAATATTGATCTTCTTCTTCATGCATGTGGATTCTTCATGATTCATTTGATTGCAATATGTGCACTTCTTTCCCTTCTTCTTCTTCCCTTTAGAGTTTGAAGAATCTTTGGACCTGAAGAATCCTTGAAGGGTTTGGAATATCCCTCCTTCTTTGACTCTGGATGTAATAATGCCTTTCATTTCTACTTCGATTTATGATTGGATGACCCTTTTCCATCATGCATGGTGAATGCATGTGATTTTGAATATTTCATGAGGCCCATATAATTGAGTTTTGTCTACTCTTGTGTGAGAGACTCAATGAACTGAGCCATCATAGGCATTTTTCAATTTTCTCCAAAAAGACATCTTCCAGAATCGATATTGGAGACATATACATCATATTTTGGTCCTAGATTGGCCAAGATTGTTAGAATAAGTTTCTTCTATTGTGTATACTTGTCAATCACACAGTCACCCAATCTCAATATTAAAGATTCAAATTTATTAAAGAAATCATTTATATTATCTAAACTTTTATGGTCTAAGGTATTCAACTCTACCTCAACCATATGACCTCGCATCTCATTTTGCTATCCAAAGAGTCCTTTCAAGGTGGTCCAGATATCAATTAGAGTCTTGCATGTAGAAATATGAAACCATAAATCAGTGGATATTAACTTAGGCATTAGTCCTATGGCCTCATCCTTACGATTCACCCATCTAGTCTTCTCAAGTGCTGATGTAGGTTATTTTTATGTTGCCATCGTCAAATTATACAGACCTTCTATTTTATGTTGGAATGCCTCCTTCAACCTCCATTAAAAACAATTGTATTTTGTGAGTGTTATCACCAAATGTTATTGAATAAGTTGCATTACCTCCATCCCTCTATTGATTCTTAAAATATCCTGAAAACCTAGATCATGGATTCTTAGATATGACAGGGGGTTATATGGAAACTATAGATATGATAAAAAAAACTATATATCCTAAAATATGATCCGGGTTTTGGATATTTTTGGTGTGCATGAGAATCCCTATGTTATACGTCTCTACATGTTGCATCCCTAGGTTTTGGATATTTTTGGTGTGCATGAGCATCCCTATGAGCCCGACCCATGTCATGAATTTCGAGATATGGCTATTTTACTACATAAAACCAATTTTTTGGAGGGAAGTTGAATCGCCGCACCCTAAATAAGGATACAATGCAAGGATGTTGAATCACCACACCCTAGAGAAGGATAAAGTGAAATGATTGTGAAAAACTAAATCATCACACCCTAGGTGAAGAGTAGATTTCGATGACATCGCACCCTAAATTGTGTATAGGCTGTGATGATTCTTGAGTAAAATGTGTGAGATCATCGCACCCTTTGATATGAATAGGCTGCGAAAATTCAAACCGTCGAACTCTTCGATAGGGATAGTTTGCAACGATGGCATAAACGAGGTTTACTCAATCCTCTTTCACTCTTCTCTGGCTTGTTTGGGTTAATCCAAGCATCTCGGCTATGATACCATGTTAGTGTTTCATGGAAACCTACACAGGAGACCTAGCTAAAGCATATACAAACAAAGCTTATCAAGAAATTTAACTTCCACTGAATTAGTGTGACAAAAATAGAAATTTCTCCAAGATAAGTTACAACATGTGTGTTGTAGGTTGTATCCCTTCATTTTTGGATAATAATAAACGAAGGACTTGACAATTTCTCTGGTGGATGTAGCCCACACTGGGTGAACTAAATATGTCTGTCTCTATTGTATTTTTTATCTTTTGTGTTTTATTTGCGCATTTGTTTTATTTCATTGCTCCATGATATTGTTTTTCTAATATTTAGGAACTTTTCTTTCTAATTGTTTTTCTAGATATTTGTCATCTCCTTTCTTCTTCCAAATTTTATTAGGTTTTCTCCCTGACTTGAATGAATTATTTAAGGATTGAATTTTTGAACTCATGTAGCTTTGGGATTTGTGACCAAACCTATGTTGATACTGAGAGGGGGGTGAATCANCTGTATATCCTTTCTGCAGTTTTTGGAAGTCCATTGCTTTATGCCCAAAGTTATGACAAGAAAAACAATAGTTATTGAGGGTTTTTCCATTCTTGAATTTATTTTGTATTGAGAGGTCTGTATTTTGATTTTCTTCTTCCTTTTTACTTATGTAGCTTCCTTCCTTAACAAACTTCATGACTTCTAATTTCTTTGTAATTCCACCTTTTCCTTTTGAGAAGGATGATCCTTTCTCATGTTTGTAAATGGTGCTCCATTTTTCATTGTCTTTTTTTTTATTGTATCTTAGACCAATTTTTTCATCAATCGATATTTGATTGTTCCAAATATTATCTAGGATAATAGATCTATTCTAGAAATTGACATATTTATTTGTCCTTTCAATCATCTTTTTGAGATAGCCTATTTTTTATTTGAACATGTGACATGTCTCTTCCTTTTTAGTGAACTGAATCTTTAGGGGTTCTTCCATTTCTTTATCATGTTCAAGTTGAGTCTTTAGATTGATGAATATTTCTTCTTTCTCATCCAATACTTATTTTCATTTAACATTTTTTTCATATGTATTCAACTCTTCCATATCTTTTGTTAGATAAAAAACTTTAGTTTTTAATATTTTGATTTATTTCTTGTTTTCTAGTTAAATCCTTTTGAGGTCGATGGCTTCCAATTCCAACATGTGGCATGCTAATTCCTTTTTAGTAATTTGGATCTTATGTGCTTCTTAATTTTTCTTAGTTTCTTCAATTTCAGTCATTAGAGTTGAATTAGTACATTCATTTATCCTTTTGACGTTAATAATTTCCAATTCCAACATGTGACATGATTCTTCTCTTTTATTTAATTGGAGCTTCTGGGATTCTTCATTTTCTTAGTTTATTCAAGTTGATTTTTTAGAAAGATGACCATTTATTTTGTCTCTTCTAGTACTTCTTTTCTTTTATTGTCATGTGTCCTTAATTATTCCATTTCTTATGCTAGATTAACAACTTCAGTCTTCAATCTTTTGATTTATTTTTTTCTAGTGGAATATTTTGTTCATTCTCTTCATGGTTAGATTGATCTAACTGTTGTAGTAGAAAAATATATTTCTTCTGAAGTCTCTCCAACTCTTAAAATGTGCACATATCTATGTATTCAAGATGGTCAAGAACATCCTTAGTTACTTCAATATTTATACCATTTGCTAGTTCCATACTAATAACTTCAAATGTAGTTATAACATCAATCTTAAAATCTAATAGTTTTTATTTAGTGAATACTGAGGTATTCATCAATTCCTTGATGTAGTATTCATCTATGTTGATGACTAAGGTTTGCATCAATTCTTTCATGGAAGTGTCATCTTCGATGTTTTGTTCTTTATTCTAATCAAAATTCTCTTTATATGCATTTTGTTCTTAAATCTGATTGGAATTCTCCTTTTCTGATTCTTGTTCTTTACTTTGATAGGATTTCTCTTCTTCTTGTGCTTCATTCTGATAACGGTTTTCTTGCTGGAGCCATAATTCTTTAGAATATTTGTAGTGCCTCATCTTTTCTTTGAATTGGTCTAACAATCCATCCTAGGTTTCTTTTAAGGCTAATGAATTGTTTCTCCTTACTTCCTTTGCAGTTTTGTTTTTTCTCTTTGAAGTAGTTAAGTGTCAGGGCTTACTTACTACCGATTCCCAAACTCCATATCCTCTTGACTTCAGATATATTTTCATATTTTCCCTACATGAATAATAATAAGTTCCATCAAATAAGGGATCTTCATTTTTTGAGAGACACATTTGTCCACCCATTTCTTCTAAATCTACCTTCCCTTGTTTAAACTGTGTTGAAGGCACCCTCTCTGATACCAATTGTTGAAATGTACACTTGAAATTGAGAGGGAGGGATGAATCAATGTCTATAATTTTTGGATAATTTTCACACTTTCATAGATTAACTGAATTAATTGAATAATATATGAAGTTCAATTAGGTATTCATAAACATATAAAACACAAAATGTATGAAGTAGATATAATATATTTCTTTTATTTATTTAACTTGTATAAATACATATAAAATCAATCCTTTAATATCTTTGGTTTCAACTAAATATGAGAGATCCAACTCTCTGATAAAAGAACCAACTTCTAGTTCTCATATCCAACTGAGAAATGAGGAATCCAACCCTCATAACAAGTCCCATCTTCTTGATCTCAGATCCAACTGAGATGTGAGGAATCCAACCCTCATAACAAGACTTAGCTTGTAAACAAGGACCAACCTGATAGAATGAAATTCCATTCAATCCATTATATATACATATATATTTAATCCACCATGACATACTCTTCTCACCATTCTTTCTTGTTTATATTGTCTTCCAACTGGTGTGAATTTGAAACATTGTGTCTTTTGATATTGAACCATTCTACCTTTTCATTTAAAAGATAATATTAAACGTTAAATAATATCATTTTTCCTTTTTATTCTTTATTCATAATGCTCATGATTTAAATCTCTTTCAATCATGACTGTGTATCAGTTCATTTGTCCTCATGAGTTGATCAAATATATGGATCGACTCATTATATCATTCCCATGCTTCTGTTGCATCCTCGATTCATCAACAGATCATATTTGAGATTTTTTTGACTATGTGTATTATTATGGTGTTAATTCTTTGTTGAATTACACTACCAACCTTGATTTGTTTATAGAAATGAAATCTGTATGAGGCACTTCTTTCAACCTAGTGTTCAAATGACCATCAGATCAAAACCACGAGCCTATCCATTTAAGCATTTGTTACTAGTTATTTCTTATTATGCCCATATTCTTCTACATGGGACTATATTCAAGCGTCTGATAACTTATTAGTTCTATCCCCTTTAGCTTCTTTACCTTATCATGTGACCAATGCTGGAACCAATTTCTTTGGTACTTCATCCTTCACAACTTCGGTCTTTTGTAGTCATTCAATCCTCTTGAATTATATTTCTTTGAATTCTATATACTATATTCAATAGTAGATAAGACAGTCAATATTAATCTTTTGTTGGATGGATGATCCTTGCTTATCCATAGGCTTCAAACAAATCGACGGCCATGACTTAATATTCAGTTGAGTATATGATTCACGTTCACTTCGGGACTTCCATATGACCACAAAAGGTCGTCAGGTGTTAATCCAAACATTTTCTTAATCAATTATCAAAATCAACGGTCGTGTTTTAAATGGAAGTTTAGATGGACGTCTGTTATTTACTCTGAAACTTCAAATATTTGAGACTCTGGGATATTCAAACTTTGATATAGTTCAATCCCTCCAGAGTGATTACCTACCGAATAAGTCATAAAGTGGTGATGACCACTTTCTGTCTGCTAACACCTCCGCCTACACTATCCTTCCATTATGGTTGATCAACAGTTGAGAACTCTCCCGAATTAGATCAACGATTAGTGTTACTTCAATATTTACGCTTACTCTATCCTTCCATTGTACTGATCAATGGTCAAGAATTCTCCCGAATTAGATCAATGATTAATGTTACTTCATGATTCCAGCCTTCGACGATTAGCTGATAACATAGGATTGGATATCCCTGAATTTAGTAATCCTGGAGTGACATGGTTTGTAATGTCACTATTGATGTGGCACTAACTGAGTGGCTACCACGTGTGACTTAGATTCATGAATTTCATATAAATAAAGTGCCAACTAGACCTTCAAACTTGTCACCATCTCAGTGCGCTACATGTCCTACTGGCGTGGTCCTGTTGTCATGGATGATCCAATGAAACTCAATGCTTAGGATATCCTTCCACTTGGATGGTCCAGATTCATTTCAGCCTTTGGGACTTTGGGTTATTCGCTTTTTCCCACTTCCAAATTCTCTTGAAGTGAGATTGCCTAGAGAATAAACCTCGAGTAACTTGACTTCATCTAAAGATCATTATTTAACCAGAGAATATTAACATGATCCAACGATTGTCGGTAATTCGACTATTTGGGATCTCATGCCTTTGGCCTTGGTCATGCTATACTTCCTCTTTACGCGATCCAATGGTTAGGATATTTCCCGAAGTATTCCTTACATCAAACGACTGACATTTCTTCCTGAATTCGGTCTTCGAGAATTCTAGTTCAATTTTGTAACACCCTGTTTCCCCCATCTTGTAAAAATAACTGGACTGGCCAAGAACTGTGGCAAACTCATAAATGTGAATATGTGATGTAAACGGACCTTGTGGAAAAGTTCAATAAATGTGAATAAAATTATGAATTTTATTGCAAGACTGTTGAGAGGGGATGTGCAGAAAAAGAGACCACGATGGCAGTTGAAGGCACCTGGAAAGGTGGCATTAACTTCCAGCGAGAATTAATACCGTATTTGGACTCCACTAGCCCGGAGAACCAAAAGCGGCTCGCTGGCCCCAAATTAAATGTCTCACAGGCTGGTAGGTACATGGTTTAATGAGGGATGGGAGGTGAACCTCCCATCCATAGATCCATTGGGCCTGATCAACGCGAGGGTAATCGTGCCACACGCAACCTCACAAGAGGATAAGGCGTGGGGTAGAAGCGATTGGGGGTAGACGCGAGGGAAGAACTCTGGCAATATGCAGAGTGAGTGATAGCAGAGAGGAAGGATTGCAACCTTTGCTCCTGGTCACTAGCAAACAGTGACACAGTCTCACAGCATCGTGGTCTCAGCTCGGGGGTGGCTAGTGGTAAATCCATTGGGAGTCACTAAGCCTATGGTTGGGTGGAAACGAGCACCCCTCTCAGCAATTGCATAACCCCTGGTGTTATTTCTGATAAGTGTTTTGCCTTTGGCATCTTGAAATATATGTATATGTTCATTCTGATGATTANCTGTATATCCTTTCTGCAGTTTTTGGAAGTCCATTGCTTTATGCCCAAAGTTATGACAAGAAAAACAATAGTTATTGAGGGTTTTTCCATTCTTGAATTTATTTTGTATTGAGAGGTCTGTATTTTGATTTTCTTCTTCCTTTTTACTTATGTAGCTTCCTTCCTTAACAAACTTCATGACTTCTAATTTCTTTGTAATTCCACCTTTTCCTTTTGAGAAGGATGATCCTTTCTCATGTTTGTAAATGGTGCTCCATTTTTCATTGTCTTTTTTTTTATTGTATCTTAGACCAATTTTTTCATCAATCGATATTTGATTGTTCCAAATATTATCTAGGATAATAGATCTATTCTAGAAATTGACATATTTATTTGTCCTTTCAATCATCTTTTTGAGATAGCCTATTTTTTATTTGAACATGTGACATGTCTCTTCCTTTTTAGTGAACTGAATCTTTAGGGGTTCTTCCATTTCTTTATCATGTTCAAGTTGAGTCTTTAGATTGATGAATATTTCTTCTTTCTCATCCAATACTTATTTTCATTTAACATTTTTTTCATATGTATTCAACTCTTCCATATCTTTTGTTAGATAAAAAACTTTAGTTTTTAATATTTTGATTTATTTCTTGTTTTCTAGTTAAATCCTTTTGAGGTCGATGGCTTCCAATTCCAACATGTGGCATGCTAATTCCTTTTTAGTAATTTGGATCTTATGTGCTTCTTAATTTTTCTTAGTTTCTTCAATTTCAGTCATTAGAGTTGAATTAGTACATTCATTTATCCTTTTGACGTTAATAATTTCCAATTCCAACATGTGACATGATTCTTCTCTTTTATTTAATTGGAGCTTCTGGGATTCTTCATTTTCTTAGTTTATTCAAGTTGATTTTTTAGAAAGATGACCATTTATTTTGTCTCTTCTAGTACTTCTTTTCTTTTATTGTCATGTGTCCTTAATTATTCCATTTCTTATGCTAGATTAACAACTTCAGTCTTCAATCTTTTGATTTATTTTTTTCTAGTGGAATATTTTGTTCATTCTCTTCATGGTTAGATTGATCTAACTGTTGTAGTAGAAAAATATATTTCTTCTGAAGTCTCTCCAACTCTTAAAATGTGCACATATCTATGTATTCAAGATGGTCAAGAACATCCTTAGTTACTTCAATATTTATACCATTTGCTAGTTCCATACTAATAACTTCAAATGTAGTTATAACATCAATCTTAAAATCTAATAGTTTTTATTTAGTGAATACTGAGGTATTCATCAATTCCTTGATGTAGTATTCATCTATGTTGATGACTAAGGTTTGCATCAATTCTTTCATGGAAGTGTCATCTTCGATGTTTTGTTCTTTATTCTAATCAAAATTCTCTTTATATGCATTTTGTTCTTAAATCTGATTGGAATTCTCCTTTTCTGATTCTTGTTCTTTACTTTGATAGGATTTCTCTTCTTCTTGTGCTTCATTCTGATAACGGTTTTCTTGCTGGAGCCATAATTCTTTAGAATATTTGTAGTGCCTCATCTTTTCTTTGAATTGGTCTAACAATCCATCCTAGGTTTCTTTTAAGGCTAATGAATTGTTTCTCCTTACTTCCTTTGCAGTTTTGTTTTTTCTCTTTGAAGTAGTTAAGTGTCAGGGCTTACTTACTACCGATTCCCAAACTCCATATCCTCTTGACTTCAGATATATTTTCATATTTTCCCTACATGAATAATAATAAGTTCCATCAAATAAGGGATCTTCATTTTTTGAGAGACACATTTGTCCACCCATTTCTTCTAAATCTACCTTCCCTTGTTTAAACTGTGTTGAAGGCACCCTCTCTGATACCAATTGTTGAAATGTACACTTGAAATTGAGAGGGAGGGATGAATCAATGTCTATAATTTTTGGATAATTTTCACACTTTCATAGATTAACTGAATTAATTGAATAATATATGAAGTTCAATTAGGTATTCATAAACATATAAAACACAAAATGTATGAAGTAGATATAATATATTTCTTTTATTTATTTAACTTGTATAAATACATATAAAATCAATCCTTTAATATCTTTGGTTTCAACTAAATATGAGAGATCCAACTCTCTGATAAAAGAACCAACTTCTAGTTCTCATATCCAACTGAGAAATGAGGAATCCAACCCTCATAACAAGTCCCATCTTCTTGATCTCAGATCCAACTGAGATGTGAGGAATCCAACCCTCATAACAAGACTTAGCTTGTAAACAAGGACCAACCTGATAGAATGAAATTCCATTCAATCCATTATATATACATATATATTTAATCCACCATGACATACTCTTCTCACCATTCTTTCTTGTTTATATTGTCTTCCAACTGGTGTGAATTTGAAACATTGTGTCTTTTGATATTGAACCATTCTACCTTTTCATTTAAAAGATAATATTAAACGTTAAATAATATCATTTTTCCTTTTTATTCTTTATTCATAATGCTCATGATTTAAATCTCTTTCAATCATGACTGTGTATCAGTTCATTTGTCCTCATGAGTTGATCAAATATATGGATCGACTCATTATATCATTCCCATGCTTCTGTTGCATCCTCGATTCATCAACAGATCATATTTGAGATTTTTTTGACTATGTGTATTATTATGGTGTTAATTCTTTGTTGAATTACACTACCAACCTTGATTTGTTTATAGAAATGAAATCTGTATGAGGCACTTCTTTCAACCTAGTGTTCAAATGACCATCAGATCAAAACCACGAGCCTATCCATTTAAGCATTTGTTACTAGTTATTTCTTATTATGCCCATATTCTTCTACATGGGACTATATTCAAGCGTCTGATAACTTATTAGTTCTATCCCCTTTAGCTTCTTTACCTTATCATGTGACCAATGCTGGAACCAATTTCTTTGGTACTTCATCCTTCACAACTTCGGTCTTTTGTAGTCATTCAATCCTCTTGAATTATATTTCTTTGAATTCTATATACTATATTCAATAGTAGATAAGACAGTCAATATTAATCTTTTGTTGGATGGATGATCCTTGCTTATCCATAGGCTTCAAACAAATCGACGGCCATGACTTAATATTCAGTTGAGTATATGATTCACGTTCACTTCGGGACTTCCATATGACCACAAAAGGTCGTCAGGTGTTAATCCAAACATTTTCTTAATCAATTATCAAAATCAACGGTCGTGTTTTAAATGGAAGTTTAGATGGACGTCTGTTATTTACTCTGAAACTTCAAATATTTGAGACTCTGGGATATTCAAACTTTGATATAGTTCAATCCCTCCAGAGTGATTACCTACCGAATAAGTCATAAAGTGGTGATGACCACTTTCTGTCTGCTAACACCTCCGCCTACACTATCCTTCCATTATGGTTGATCAACAGTTGAGAACTCTCCCGAATTAGATCAACGATTAGTGTTACTTCAATATTTACGCTTACTCTATCCTTCCATTGTACTGATCAATGGTCAAGAATTCTCCCGAATTAGATCAATGATTAATGTTACTTCATGATTCCAGCCTTCGACGATTAGCTGATAACATAGGATTGGATATCCCTGAATTTAGTAATCCTGGAGTGACATGGTTTGTAATGTCACTATTGATGTGGCACTAACTGAGTGGCTACCATGTGTGACTTAGATTCATGAATTTCATATAAATAAAGTGCCAACTAGACCTTCAAACTTGTCACCATCTCAGTGCGCTACATGTCCTATTGGCGTGGTCCTGTTGTCATGGATGATCTAATGAAATTCAGTGCTTAGGATATCCTTCCACTTGGATGGTCCAGATTCATTTTAGCTTTCGGGACTTTGGGTTATTCGCTTTTTCCCACTTCCAAATTCTCCTGAAGTGAGATTGCCTAGAGAATAAACCTCGAGTAACTTGACTTCATCTAAAGATCATTCCTTAACTTGAGAATATTAACATGATCCAACGATTGTCGGTAATTCGACTATTTGGGATCTCGTGCCTTTGGCCTTGGTCATGCTATACTTCCTCTTTATGCAATCCAATGGTTAGAATATTTCCCGAAGTATTCCTTACATCAAATGACTGACATTTCTTCCTGAATTCGGTCTTCGAGAATTCTAGTTCAATTTTGTAACACCCTGTTTCCCCCAGCTTGTAAAAATAACTGGACTGGCCAAGAACTGTGTCAAAATCATAAATGTGAATATGTGATGTAAACGGACCTTGTGGAAAAGTTCAATAAATGTGAATAACATTATGAATTTTATTGCAAGACTGTTGAGAGGGGATGTGCAGAAAAAGAGACCACGATGGCGGTTGAAGGCACCTAGAAAGGTGGTGTTAACTTCCAGCGAGAATTAATACCATATTTGGACTCCACTGGCCCGGAGAACCAAAAGCGGCTCACTGGCCCCAAATCAAATGTCTCACAGGCTGGTAGGTACATGGTTTAATGAGGGATGGGAGGTGAACCTCCCATCCATAGATCCATTGGGCCTGATCAACGCGAGGGTAATCGTGCCACACGCAACCTCGCAAGAGGATAAGGTGTGGGGTAGAAGCGATTGGGGGTAGACACAAGGGAAGAACTCTGGCAATATGCAGAGTGAGTGATAGCAGAGAGGAAGGATTGCAACCTTTTCTCCTGGTCACTAGAAAACAGAGACACAGTCTCACAACATCATGGTCTCAGCTCGGGGGTGGCTAGTGGTAAATCCATTGGGAGTCACTAAGCCTATGGCTGGGTGGAAACGAGCACCCCTCTCAACAGTTGCATAACCCCTGGTGTTATTTCTGATAAGTGTTTTGCCTTTGGCATCTTGAAATATATGTATATGTTCATTCTGATGATTATGCCCATAAGCTGTNCATTATAAGAATGTCTATATGGTATTTTGATCAGTACTAGTAGTTGTATATTTGTATGGAAGGACTATGTATGGCTTATGTCCTCGTGAATTGTTATTTACATGCGTATTGACCTAACTCAGGCTTCACGTCTGGTTCTCAGGAGGATGACCTCCTTACCTACCTCAGGTAGTATCCTAAATGAATCTCCCCATAGAGATACCCTCCTTGAAAAACCCATCAAGACCCTAGAAGGAGGACACGAGGGCGCAAGGCCCTAAGAAATCCTTTATAGTAACAAATCAATGGATGAGATTTCATCAAGAAATATGTGGTCACTCATGACCGTTAGATTTGGTAAGAGGAAGATGGAAAGTTAAGTGCCTTAATCCTGATAGGTATTAATCGACGAATGAGGATCCATCGGAAAATCTATGGTCACACATGACTGTTAGATTAGTAGGAGAAGGTAAGGTGTTAAATGCCTTCCCACTTTCTTTTCCTGTATCTTTTGTGGGTACCGAAGAGTTTAGGACCGTGGATCCCCAAAGTCCATGAGAGTATCTGGGCCATGGATCTTTCCAAGTTTAGGAAGTCGTGGGATAACCCACAAGTTAGGAATCTGTCTAAGCCATCAGATTTCGGCTGAAAAACACGACAGTCGTTGGATCTGTAAGATGATACCCGAGGGTTAACACCCCAGTGGATCGAGACTTTCCAATGTGGAAACCCTGGGACGGACTTGAGCCATCTGATTGACGGAGGCCACATGTCATGAGATCTCCCATTTCAGGAAATTGGGAATCGTGGAATTGGGATTCCTGTTGACAAGAGTTTGGGATTTTCCATGGTGAAAACCCCAGGATGGATCTGAGTTGTCCGATTGATGGAGGCCACATGTCGTGAGATCTCCCATTTCGGGAAATCAGGAATCATGGAATCGAGATTCCTATTGACAAGTGTTCAGGATTTTCCATGGTGAAAACCTCGAGATGGATCTAAGTCATCCGATTGCCAGAGGCCACGTTTCGTGAGATCTCCCATTCCAGGGAATCAGAAATCGCGAGATCGGGAGTCCTGGCGACAAGGGATCAGGATTTTCCTGGGTGGAAACACCAGAGCAGTTGTGGACTGTTTGATTTAAGGAGGTGACGTGTTGAGAGTCTACCCATTTTGGGGATCGGGGATTCCGGAGTTCCGCTTACGAAAACTTAGGCTCTTTCCTTGACAAATCCCAATCCATAATGTCGAGACAATAGCATGTGGCTAAGTCCCGATGGATGGACAAGATTCCTTCAGGAAATCTCAGGGTTCGTAACGACCGTCCGATGTGAGGAAGAGATGCCAGTTTTACTCTAGGGTGTGAGCGCACATTAGGGTAAGTAGAAAATAGATCTGGATGGCCAGAGTCCACCTGCCCAGATCTACGGATGAGGATGCATTCCGAAGCCCCCTTTCCATTCTGCCTTTAATT
>JZKD02S0286411.1:5269-20234 GCA_000966675.3 Picea glauca | reverse complement strand
GATGTGATTTCCTTGATATATGATGCATAGTTAGATTGATCATTATAGTCTTATCATGGTTGATAAATTTCACAAATGTATGAACTACAAAGTGGTCCCCTAATGGTGAAATCCCTCACGGGAATATGCTTTATGGTTGAGTTATCATTGAAGTATGGTTGGAGAAACCATGCTTGACTGTGGAATAATGAATTGAAGATCAATGAATTTGTTAATGAAACTATCCTAGATGGATAGTGCTTGTCATGCCATTTCTGGTGGTATGTGGAATGTCACATAACCCGTCATTGTTTGAGAGTTATGACCTTGAAAATTTGGAGGACCCTCATATGTTGGCTTGAAGCCCCAAAAGATCAAAGAATTCAAAGAGATTGCAAAGAAGAAATTATTATTTAAATGATAAAGTAAAGTGACATATTCAAGAAGGAATATTTAAATAATAAAGTGAAGTGACAAAATAAAATAATATTATTTAAATGATAAATTAATGGTGAACTTTCTATTTATGGAAAGTGGTTAACCCTAAAATGAGGAAAATAGGTTAAGTGACCTAGAAGATGAAGAGTATAAATAAGAGGCAAGGGTCTCTCATGAAATAGAAATTTTGAGAGAATCTCATGTGTATCTCTTGAGCATGATTGAATATCTATTCTGAGAGAGAGAGAGTGAGGAGGATCTCATGGACACATCAAAGTTTCGGCAATGTTTGAGATCATGACGAAAAAAGTCTCGGAGGTTCAGAAACCCTTGTTTCTGAGGTGTACACGGGTTGTAGTGAGCCAAGGTGCGTACATACACTGGATGTATGAATAAAGGGCATGTAAAATGGATGAAGCCATGGATATTGGTGTGTGAGCTAATGCGAGGATCTTGAATACTGAAGCGGGTTCCAGATCTATAGTCTATGGGCTCATATCTACCATAGAAATTCTGGTATGGCTATATTATTGTCCTGATGGATACTATTGTTTATTATGTGGTTATTGCCTAAGGCATTCTTGGAATGGTTGTTGTGATGTGGTTGAGTTGGTTGATGGAGTGAGAAGCACTCTTATGATTTAGTATTTATATGATAGCTATAGTATAATGGTTTCTTATACATGATTGAGTAGCATTCATATTGTATGGTTGAGTAGCATGAATAAGTTGTTGGAGATATTGGATGTGTTGTGATTGGTTCTAGATCAAACTGGACATTGAGAAACAAAAGAGAATATGATTGTAGGTTGCAAAGGATATGAGTATGTAATGAATTGAAAAACCCTAATTGTTGAGAGGTAATACGCATGTGGTAGTACAAACTGACCACGTATATATGCGGGCTATAGTGAGCCAGAGCACGTACACACGCAGGTTTCACTACTGACAGGTCGTGTACCTATGATAGATTGATATCTGTGGAGGATTGTTGCCTCATCCCAATTGGTACTAAGGACTTAATTTGAGTCTTACATATAGAGTTTGCACTCTTGTAGAGTTGTACTCTATTCAGTTGTTGCTGAAAAACCCCAAGGATTTAAGTCCATAATAAAAAAACAAGTGTACATACATATTGTGTTCTTTGTGTTCCTTGTGGTGATGATTTTTTCATGATATATTGTTGATATATGTTTATGATATATGTTCATATCTAACTGGTTATAAATGACAACATTATGTAATGAGTAAATAGTGATTTCTAACTTATGAGTTTTTTGTAAGAGGGAATTTTTGCGAAAAGAGATCCATAGTCATTCACCCCCCCTCTAAGTGTGGTCGGTGCATCATTTTTAATCAGGGGGGTCATCCCTACATGATACCAGAGGTAGTTTCGACTACTCTATTGACAAAACAGTGCGGAAAAGTAATCTCTCATACTACAAAATTTAGCCTCTTCACAACCTATTCATAAGAGAAGGACACTACAAACACTATAGCCTTGGCCCAAGACCCTTTTTCCCAACAGAAGTAGAACAACAAGATTGTAGAAGAGAACCAATATATTCCTACTACACCTATGGGAGTGCCTCAACACTATAAGTCAAATAAAGTTATGATAAATACCTTCATGTTCTTCATGCTACATATTCACCTACAAAGTCCTCCCACACTCATGCAAATCATGCAGCCATATTGGTTCATAACAATCTTCAACAATCTAAGCAGGGCAACGTCTTCAACAATGCAAGCAACTCACCAAGGTTCAAATTCAGTGAAATCTTCCATGGGGACTTGACACAATGGATACCAATGATTCCTAAGGGTGTAGGATTTATATAGGAGGAAATCAGTGGCCACCACCTATTCCACTAACTCAAAATAAGGGTTTCCACCTTGGCAGTGTTTCTACAACTTTTCAAATCCCAAATTTCTAGGGTTGTTTTCAAGCCCTAAACAACATTTTATGGGCCCGCCAAAATCACATTGTGGGATTTATCTAGAGTGTGATGGAAAAAATTGTATTCCTTGGATAGACATTTCAAAAAATCTATCATGCACCCCAAACATATATTGTATTCAAAAGTTACTCCCTAGAATGTTGACATACCAACTTACACCATTGGGGCCCACATGAATTTTGGCATTTCATCTTCCAAGGTTAGGGTTTTGTATTTTCTTCATGTCAAAAATTCCTCTAGAGCCTTATTGTAATCATAATCATCTTACAAATGAACATAGCCATCACATATATTCTCAGATATAAGATTCCACCATTCTAGAAAGTCATTCACTCTGTAATTTTATAGTTTTTGTACATTCTCTCATTAATAAAAATTGTGCATTATTGTATTTGTCTTTTTATTACAATATTTTTTTGTAGCTCACAATATCTCTGTACATTTCATTGTTATATATCTGCCTTCATTTCCTTCTCAAAATAATATGGATCAATATCTTTCCAACGTAACCTAACTTCCCTTGTATTGAGTTTTGATCGTGGTGGCTAACACAACTAGATTGGCCAAACTTGACTTCCAATACATAGTATTGTTTCATGTGTCCATCATCAACATCCTCTGTTCAAAAATGATTTCCATATTCCCACATAGATGGGAATAAGTGAACCTATATAAAAGTGAAAAAATCATAGTGTCATGTTTTGAATTTGGCTTGTTCTACTTCTTTGTCTTCTTGGATGCCTTGAATGTTGCTTCCTTCATGATTGGGTTATCTTGTTCTATTATCATTTCATAAGATGTGAATATTCCATGTATCCTACCCATGATCAAACTGTGAAGATCAGTTCTTTCTTCCAGGGTTGATGTTTTAGGATCAAATCCCATAGGAAGAGATCTTAGAACCTTTTGAATAATCAATGAATCATCAAATTCTTCTCCTAATCCTCTAATGGTGTTCACTATTTATTCAACTCATAGAAAGTAGACTGCAATGTCTTCATCTTCCTTCATATTCAATTTCTCACATTTTTCTCTAAGAATTTGAATCGTAGCTCCCTTCACTTTGGCATCTCCTTCATAAATATTTTGAGGTTTATCCCATATATCCTTTGTCGTCTTGCAATTCATAACCTTCACAAAAATGGAATTATCCAGACTACCCATATTGGTGCCTTTAGCCTTTGAATTTCTTTCACTAAGTTTCTTTCCATATTTGTCAGTTGGGGGAGTGGTTGGTGTTGTATATCCATCTACTATTGACTGCTAAACATCAAATCCATGTGCCTGTAAAATTTTTTCCATCATTTTATTCCAAAAGGTATAATTATTTCCATCAAACCTTGGTGCTCCAATCTTTGTGTATTCCATGATCTCCTTCCAGTTGTTAAAATGTTTCTTGAAGGACATGCTATGGTACAAATTGTTGGAATACTAAGAGGGGGGGGGGTGAATAAATATGAGTAATATATTACTAATTTTAACCACAATGTGTATTCTTTAACTTTATGAGCAGAATTCAATAGTTTAACATTATCATTTAATGTATGATCATCAGTATAAATCAGCCATGAACAATAAGCAACAAAAAATACATAGTACCCAGAATTTTTCATGGAAACACAATGTGATAGAAAACCACATAATTTTTTTCTTATATTTCAAAAGAAAAACATTCATAGGAACCACCAACTTCCTTATTTTCTAGCTACAATTGGAAGGAGGATCTAACCCCCTATTTTTCAGGCTTGAACTTGAATGAATATCCAACTCACTAATTCTATGGAAACAACCAGAAGGAGGCTACAACCCCCTTTCCTTGCCCCATCCAGCCACCTGGAAATATGAATGTAGACAACCTGCCACCACCACTGAATCAACCAACTTGTTAGTGATTTTTCATGGTTACTACCACAACCTATCACTATTGTTATACTTCATCAAATGTTACCACTCAAACTCGTATGCCTTACACCCTCATACCAAGATCCACAATAATTTATTCCAAATCAAATTCACATGAGATAATAAGAAATTTATGTGTTGGACTACTACATAATATAGAGCCTAACATACACATTAAACCATACCTTTCAAACTATAGTTGACCTGATGGATTTGATCATCTGAACTTGAATTTTCTCAAAAGATACACACCCTATGCTCTTTAAACTTACGGATATTCGCGCTTTGTCCCATTGTATCTCATGGATTTATTTTCTTCTCTTTGCATCAACATTTTCCTTCATTGATCCCTACGGATGTTTTCTCTCTTCCTTCACTACAACTCATGGATAGCCTCAAGAAGAAACCTATAATTGTAATCTCAACTTCATCCCTTTAGCTCCTACAACTTCTCTCTTCACTGAAATTCGTTGCTTTAGAATCACTTCTTCATATATGTCAATAATAGTTTCCCATAACACTTTACAACATAGATATTCAATGTGCTCAATAGGTGTTAATAAGATTCTCTTGAAGTCTTATTTATACTTTTCAAGTGACTTCCTTTAGGAGCTAGCTTGTAACTTTTTTACCCCTTTTCCTTGTTTGAGGGATAAACCATACTCTCTTCTTGGAACCACTTTACAATTAATTAAATTATTTTTTCAACAAATTTACCCTTAATGAATGATATGTAACTACTTGTTACCCTTATAGGGGCTTCTAGATCATTCTTTGGGGTCCTCCAACTTCACAACGCCATAACTCATCAACTTTGAGGAACCACATGGTGTACTACATATCATCATAAAGGACATGATACGTAATATCAATCAATAAATGAGTTACTTGCATTTACACTGTCCTTCATGTCATTTTTCCTCGATCAGCAATAGGTTCCATAATCATACCTTCAGGACTTCCTGACTTCTTCAAGGGTTGACATCAATGAAAACCAATCTTTCAACACACAATTTACATAATAAATCCTTGAATAATAGGATAACCTCCTCCAAATACCCAAATACACTCATACATCACAATTCACATGCCCCATAAATACTACACAATCTCTATATATACATATTCACACATTGCACATCTGTCCCCTTTATTATTAGGTCGACCCTACTACATATACATTTACACATTAATGTACATTTAACCCCATATATCCTCCCGATGGGGTCATTTTTCATTTTACCCCATATATTCCCCCCTTGGGGTCATATCATAGTACCCTCCTTCAATAATATTTGTCCTCAAAGATTTCCATTTAAAGGCTTTACATGTGATGAAACCAAGTACAATTATTTTCTTATGTTAATAGTTTTTTCTTTCCATTCATGATGATTCATCCATCCAAAATCAATTATTTACGGTCTTAATACTTGATGGTTGTTTGTTGCATAATTTTCTTTCCTTTGACTCCAAGTATTATTCTTGTAACTTCTCCAACTTTTAGTAGCTATTGGTCTCTAATAATAGCTTGTTGAATAGTGGTTTTGTGATGGCATGCTCCATGAATATTAATGAGTATTCCATGTCATTTATTCATAATGTGGATATTGATATTTTTTTCTTCCTTGAAATCTCTTTTGGTAATGAGAGTGTCAATATGGTTTCACATTTGATGGTTTTCCTTTAGTCTACAGACATATTTCATCTATCTTCTTCTCAGATACAATGGAATCCTCTATCCTCTTTCTCTGGTCTCCAATTACTCTAGATTTGGAGATAATATCGTTATATTTAGCATGCACATCCTCTAGATCAAGTTCAAGTTCTTTGAGTATCTTTTGGTGACCTTATTTAATATTGTATTCTTTATCCTTTTGAAGCTACAAAGTGACCCCATATATCAAATTAATACATCATTCTTCAATTATGTATTGCATTTTTTATTTTACCTCATCAATACTTAGGGATTCCTCAACCTTCTTTTAAATTTCCTCTTCAATTAGTTTTGTAGTCTCTCCATCCAAGATCCTTTTTTTTCTTGATTTTTCCATGCTTATTTTCTTCTTTTAATCTATGGACCTCATCCAATAGTTTTTTATTATGGTTTTGTAATCTTCATATCTCTTTATATTTATTTTCTAATTCTTCCCCTGAATCATCATTTTCCACTTTCCTTTTCTAGTATTTCCTTGTTTTGATTTTTGAACTTCCTTAAAAAGTGATTCATTAAGGTCTTGTATATTAGAACCTCGACACCCTTCTTATTAATCTCTTCCTTTTCTTCTTTTAAATAATCTTTAGTTTTATGCATCTCATCCTTTTTTGTATCCTTGATCCATTTATTTGGGAATATTTTTTCAAATTATTCCCATGTGATGTTCCATTTAGTATAATTATCAATATTTATCCACCACTTCCAAGGTTAAAAAAAAATATTATTTATTTCCTTTGAAGGAATCATACCGTATTCCTTTTCCATCCTCAACCATTCCATAGGTTTGATTTTATATTTATCTTCATCTCCTGTAAATTAGGGTATTTCCGTTGATTCTTAATTGAGGTATAACCCCAACCCTCAAACTACAACCTCAGTATATTGAGGATAAAACAACCTCCTCATATTAAGGATAATGATATCAAATAGTTATAATAAATTTAACAATATAATGTTCTACATTTTATCTTTTGAATGGATTTTGAATCACCTCAATCGGACATCCCAATCAAAAGTTATGACAAATTTGAATTAACATACATTTTAATACACTAGTCTAGAGTTTGTCCTTATGGTCGACCTTCCTTTTAATGTATATATGAAATTAACACACTTTTGAGTCTAAAATTTTAGAATGTAGAACTATGATATGTATTCTCTATAATGTGATAGGCCTGACCAAAATTTGATGTGCTAGGTGAAAGTTATGGTAACTTCCCAAAACCTTGTTGATTCGTGTACCTTTCTAGATGGTGAACGTTTATGGATTGCCACATTCCCATTATTTGAAATATGATTATAAAATTTTTAGTCCAAATAATATCCTCTATATAATTTCCAACATAACTAGTGGTACTCAATTTGGAATTCCCAAGATTCAAATATATCACTTATACCAAGAACACTTGCTTGAGGCTAGTTTAAGTACTAGTCACATACCCCTACTTCAAATAGTCCATATATCATAAATTAAAATGATCAAAAACCTGAATTTTTTCTAACAAGTACTTCACTATATCTCCTCTCGATCTTGAATTTTTTTCAATTTGGAACTTAACCAAACAAAAGTTATATATAAATTCCCAAAATGATTCATTCGAGACTAATTTTAGCACTAGTAAAAATCCTTTACTTCCATAGGATGTATCTCTGAAATTAAAATGTCACAAAACATGAAATTTGTTCCGAGAGTAATTCAAAATGTATTACTAGTATTATGAAAATTTCATAGTATGAAGCATCACCAAACAAAGTTATAGTGAAATTACCAAAATGGCTTATTTGAGACTGATTTCAAGGCTAGTAAAAATCCCTAACATCCATAAGATGTATCTCCAAAAGGAAAATGACCATGAACTTAAACATTTTACCAAGCATACATAGATATCTCTTCTTAGTATTATGAAAATTTCATACTTCAATTCTTTTCAAAAAACAAGTTATAGTGAAAATTCAAAAATGACTCATTCAAAGCAGAAAACCCTAGGATTGATGCTCTCATACCAAATGTTATGTATCAAATGCTTAAAATATCACAATAAAACATAAGTACACACCATGTTCACTAATGCTAACATGTAGCACTACTCCAATATATATAAGAGAGATAAGTTACACAATAACTCAAAGAATAGGAGAACCTCCTCCAAATATCCAAATACATTCATACATCATGATTCACATGTCCCATAATAACTACATGATCTATGTATTTACATATTCATGCATTACACATGTGACCCATTTATTTTTAGGAGTAACCTTTTAGCCCTGCCATTTTTCTCTTCAATTAGAGTCGGTTTTAGTCGAGTTATGGCCTGTGTGTCAAAGCATGTGAGATCAGGTATGTAGCAACAAAGGGGTCGAAGTCAGCAGGTGCTCAGTTGGCCCTTGGAGTTAGGAAGGGATGTCAGAGTCCAAACTTGCGTAAATAGTACGAGTTTGTACCCAAAGAGTTAGTTCCTATCAAAAAGGGATTTTTCTACATGCCCTAGGTCTAGGAAAGTTGTTAATAGAAGTCGCATCAGCAAGTTTTGTAACCATTATCGCCTCATTATGAAGGATGGAAGAATTAAAAAGCGTAGCATTCATATCATGTATGTTTTGCAGCCCTTATCAGTTGTACTTTAAATGTGCAGATGTGCTATGGAAAATCTGTAGACTGTTTCAAAACATTCAGTCGCCATGAATTCAGTGTTCCTTAGAACATTTTCTCCTCATGCCTTCTATGCTATAAATTTCAGATGCTCTGCATGCATTCTATTCGCAAATCAGGTTTATGCATTGTTTGTAATTTGTTCTTGCAAGCCCAGATTGAACAAATTTTCACCTTGGACCTTTGCCAGATCCACCATGCAAAAGAAAAATATGAGTTGCGCCATGGAAACCTCCCAAAATTTAATAAAGGGTGTGATAAGTGGAAGAAGTGCCAGGCCCAAGCCCCAACATGACTAGGATTCGTTCTCATTCACAACAGGCACCCCCAAGGATCCAAAGGGAGTTTTACCTCTTCCCATGGAAGCGATTATATCAAACCGCATGGAGCCCAGAATGGAAGAAGTTGTGCAGGAAGGAAATATGTTATAAGCCCTGTCCTTCCAACAATAGATACCCTGGAGACGGGGTAGGCCAAGGACGAACAAGGAAGTTGGGGAAACCCAAGTCCCAAACAAGTCGCACGCAAAATTGGTTGATGAACAATTACTTATGCACTTTTTTAGGCTAGAGCCTGCCAAAGGAACAAGCCGAGGATGCGAGATTAGAACAAGGAGGACAGATGCCACAGGTGCTAATGTTTGAGAGTCATCTCAGCAACTGAAGCAGGCGCAACTCATTGTCACTGAAATTTACTAGGAAAACAAGGAACTGAGAGAACAACTGGCAACAAAGACCCTTGAAGTGTTAGCATCGCAAGGCCATGAAGAAACATGATGTGGCTCAAGAGACAACTCAAAGAGGTGCAGGATACAATCATATAGTTGCAAGAAACATAGAGGCTGTCAAAATAAAGGAATGTGAATCATTTCAGAGAATTTGAGGCAGCCAAGGAGAAAGTCCGTGCAGATCTTGCCAGCACACAGAAGAAACATGATTAACTGAGTTCATTCTTGTATCATCAAACAAAGCATGGATATTGACATTTTTGAAGGAGGCATCACCCTTAGATGGTTTTGGCATTTTGGTAATGGTCACGAAAGTCAACAGCCAATTGTCATGCATGCACCCCAACAAATCGACATGCGATAGATATCAAGGCCATTACAGTAGATGGCGGGAGCCTGTCATAATACTTGATCATTCAGGTATCTCGTCGAAGGAAGGATTTGACACATCAATCTCCCCATGACGAGATCTCACTGATAACTGAATTCCTGTGACAGAATACAAGCAATCATGATGCGACTAGATGGAGTTGATTTCTATTTTTGGAAAGGCTTCATGCGAAGAGTCATTTAGCATAGAACAACTAGTTTCATAATTTCTGGGGACAGTAGCTAGCAAGAAGGGAATCCCAAGCGACACCCTTTCCTATATATTTTATCTTTGCAATGTAAGCCAGGTTGATTGGCAAAATTAGTATAGACAATGACTATTGAATGTAGTTTGAGTTTGATTGAAATTTAATGCAAAAGTACTGAAGATTTCATGAAAATATTCTAATTGTAGTAGTCAGATGTATTGTTTCCTTTATTTGTGTATGTGATTCCTGTGTTCTTTATTCATATATATTTTTGTCTGAATAGGAACGTAATTTTGAACCTGGGATTCACTACGCAGTTCCCTGGGATTCACACCATTTAGATGAATCATTTTCCTCTAAGTTAACTCAGAGTTCATCCTCAGAGGTGCTCCGAGTTACTTCATGTGTTTTCCTCCTTGCCACACATAACAATTTTAAACTGAATATTGTTTCTCGCTTAACCTTTATCCTCTCAAGTTCAGTCACCGAGTCATTTTTTTCTATCGTTTTCTTAAACTAACTCCATAGCCCAAGGTCTTACTCTCTTGTGCCAATATAACCAAAAATTTATTATTCAAAGGTGTTAAATCTAGCCGACAACTTAAATCCATATTATGTATCGAGATGAAGTCTCCGAAGAGAGCCCTCTCCAGGTATGAAAGGCTAGTTTTAGGTCTCAAATTTGGTATGTAGGTTGCCTCTGTCATTTGTTTCTCAACTAAACAAAGTTTACATAGAGCTAACATTCTGGCGTCGTTGTCGGGGTTGAAATTTAATAAATTTTCCCTGGGAGAATGACTAATGTTTTAGTTTTGACCCTTGAGGGTAATAGAGGGACAAACATCTCTATTAGATGAAACCTTTACCTTGGTGACTCTAGTAAAATACACTAGTAGAACCAAGTAGCGCGGTTCAGGAACCCTGGCTCTGAAGGTGATCTATACAAGAGGAAATCCTGACCCAAAACCTATAGAGCTTGTCTATGACCCTGAGAAAATTATGCACAGGAATAGAGAGAAATCCTCGAACCCATTCTATTAGCTGGACAAAAGTGTATCCTTACCTAAAGATGACACACAAAGCATTGACGAATTTGAGTTCAATGCATTATTTGAACAAACCATGTTCAGGTCTAAGCTGGAAACCAACTTGGACGAGATAGTTTTCAACTAGAAGATATTCCAATATCTAGTATCTAATAATATCCCTCAAACCCCCAACCCTCCTAGAGCCATGGCCACCAAATTTCCCCCCCTCATTCTACCAGCCCAACTGCATGATTTTCCCCAAAGTTACATCCAGAGGATTAAGCTCTATGATGTTGAAGAGAACATTTCATCCAAGGGGCATCTGAATTGGTTCAACGATTTCGTCGACCTAGAGGAGGTAGACTATGCACACATGAAAATGAGGTTATTCTTGCAGAGCCTTTCATGGGAGGTGAGAAAATGGTTCAAAGCCCTCCCAACAACAAGCATTCAATATTTTGCCGCGTTCAAAATGTCTTTCATTACTATATGGAGAGACAATAATAACCCCTTTTATTTGTTGACATAGTACAATAATATGAAGAGGGTGTCGGAGGAGACAATGCAGTCATTCTCATCCCATTTCATGAGGGTTTATAACTTGATTCCTGTAGAGGTCTAGCCACCCCCCAGGGGCTACGCTATTGCAATATGTCGACTTCTTCGATAGTGATTTCTCCTTGCGATTGAGAGAAAGAAGATTGGAAAATTTAGAAGCAATGATGAGCGACACAATCAAAGTCGAGATAATCATGATGGCATCAGGGAAGATCAAACAAAGATTCAACAAAAGCGATAAGAAACCCCAAGGAGACACACAACCATCAACATCTTAGTCTTTAGATGACAAATTTGACTTGATGATGAGGATGATGGAGAAACTAATGGAGAGAATGTCCATGGGAAGAAGACCTTTCACCTGGGACTAGCATGACCCCAAACCTAGAAATAGGAACCTCAGAAGGGGTCAAGTTCCTCAAATCAAGCAGAGGGAGAAGAGAGATCAGGGCGACCAACAAATGAGGCCTCTGTTCCAAAACAATTATGTGGACAAGGACTTTGATTAGATATTCGAAGAGAAAATTCATTTTTGTGATGACAAGAACCCACGTGTGTTTTTAACAAACTCATGCCAAATGCGATCATGGATGAGTTGGGTTTGGACATCACCAGAACCTATAAGGACCTATATTATTTTGATTCGATAAAATTCAAGTCCATGGGTCTCATCAAGAACTTGGTCATATCATTAGCCCAAATTCCTTTGAAGAACATGGTTATGGGCATGGTTTTGGTAGACCTACCCCTTAAGTTTTGCATGTTGCTTTCTAGGTTGTGGGTTGTGAATTTAAAGGGGACTCTGCAAATGGACATGTCATACACCACCATTCCTATCTTTGGCCAGGATAAATGGTTGTACAGAGAAGAGATGCTGAAATACATGGTAATCAGTAAGATGCAGCCAAATAACCATCCTCTCTACTCCATCAACATTGATTTTGGCTCCTCCATATTCGATAATGACTTGATCTTCAAAGAGGAAGATCTGACAGCCATCATGATCGGCCATGAGGAAGCCATGCGACAAGCAGCAAAGTGCACCGACCCAAAGAACCATGTGGAAAAAGAGACATGGAACATGAGTTTCGATGGCGCTGTCAGTAAGGAAGGAGTGGGGGCTAGTGTATGCATAATCCCCCCCAAGGTGGGCACAAAACTGTGCTCGTACAATCTCGCACTAGAATGTTCAAACAACATGGCTGAGTATGAGGCACTAATTTTGGGCCTGAAGGTGTTGAAATAATTACGCGCAAAGAGGATAGTAATGCGTGGAGAGTCTGAGCTAGTTATAAACCAGGTGAAAGGCACATATCAGTCCAAACACCCCAAGTTGAGAGCATAAAGAAACCTATCACTAGACCTCCTCGAAGAATTCTCGGAGTATGAGCTATTGGCGATCCTGAGGGGGCATAATCAAATCGCCAATGCATTGGCCACCTCAGCCTCGGTTTTTAAAATTTCGATATTTCCAAACATAAAATACGAGATTGAAGTCAAACACATGCCGGTAGTCCCTACTAATATCAAACATGGGCAAGTGTTTGATAATGAAAAACAGGTGGAAAGGTTCCTCCTAATGAGCAATGAGTTCGTGAACATACACATTAATGATGAGTGTTTTTGTGACAAAGATGAGAGCACAGATGCACACAACGATGATGACCCTTTCCAGAACCAGATAGCAGGAAGGGACATAGTACAACTAAAAAATAATATCATCTCAAAGAGGTTAGTTCCACTGGAAAAGTTTTTTGATGAAAATGACATGGATAGAAATCCCAAGATCACTGTAAACAACAAGGATGTCGAAGATTGCAACATCGGGACTAAGGAGAACCAAAAAATAATCAAATTGTCAAAAACGCTCAGTCCAGAGGTCAAGCAAGACTACATAAATCTCATGAAGGATTTCCCCGATGTTTTTGCATGGATTTACAATGACTTGAAGGTGTACAACAATGAAGTGATTTAGCATGTCATCCCTCTCAAACAGGACCAGAGGCCTTTCAAATAGAATTTGTGATGGATAAATCCCATGTTCCTTCTGCTAATTGAAAAGGAGGTAAAGAAACTCTTCAAAGATAAAATTATCATTTCTTTAAGGTTTTCTAAGTGGGTGGCCAACTTGGTACATGTTAGAAAAAAGAGTGGAAAAATAAGATTGTGCATGGATTTTAAAAACTTAAACAAAGTGTCCCTCAAGGACCACTACTCGCTCCCTAAAATGGACTATATTCTGCAAAAGGTAGTGGGGTCCCAGAATATGTCCATGCTAGATGGTTTTTTAGGTTATAATCAGATCATGGTCCACCCATATGATAGGAAAAATATGGATTTTACGACACCATGGGGGACGTTCATTTATGCTAAGATGTCTTTCAGCCTGATGAATTCCAGAGCGACGTTCCAGAGGAAAATGGACATAGCATTTGCTGATGAAAAGGAGAAGTTTATTGTGATCTATCTAGATGAAATCATAGTATATGAAATCATAGTATATTGTGACTCCGATGAACAACACCTCAGGCATCTGAAGAAAGTTTTCCAGAAGTGCAGGAAATTCGACATATCATTAAATCCAAAAAATTGACATTTCAGGATGCAAGAAGGGAAATTGTCGGGGCACATCATCTCGAAGGAGGGTATCAATATAGACAACAACAGGGTCGAAGGGATCCTAAAAATAGGCACTCTGCATAGTAAGAAGGAAGTGCAATCTTTCCTGGTAAAAGTGAATTTCTTGAGGAGGTTCATTCTAAACCTAGAATAAATTATAAAACATATCAACCGAATGCTCAGAAAGTGGAACGATATCAAGTGGAACCCGGAGGGTAGGAAATAATTTTAAGATATAAAAGTAGCACTGACTAAATCTCCCATGTTGGCTAGTCCAAAATTCACAAAGGACTTCATCTTGTTTTCATTCTCCTCAGAACATACGATTGTTGGCATTCTTTTACAGAAAGATGATAAAAAATTTGAGAAACCTATAGCCTATTTCAGCAAAACGTTGAAGGATTATACACTAAGGTAAAACATTATGGAGACACAAGCATACACCTTAGTGAAGGTTCTATAGTAGTTAAGAATGTACATATTACACTCCCATGTCGTCGCTTACATGCCCAACAACTCAGTGAATGATATCTTGACTCAGCCTGACCCAGAGGGGAGGAGAGGAAAGTGGATAGCATCCATGTTGGAATATGACCTTGAAATCAATCCCACGAAGATGATCAAGGGAAAGGGCCTTGCAAAGCTGATGGTGCAGTTAGACTGATACACTTTGGGGATCAAATTCATCGTTGATCTAGCAGAAAACCCTCAGGAATGTAGTAACCAAATTTAATTAAGTCTAATAAGATTCATAAATTTAAACAAATAAAAATACTTCGATGCATAAATAATAATTAATTTCATT
>JZKD02S0286400.1:0-20234 GCA_000966675.3 Picea glauca | reverse complement strand
CCCTCCACAACTGAAACAGCAAAGAATAAATATGAACAGCAAGTAGAAACCCCCACAGGAGCCTCAGCTCAACACACGACAGCCAAAGGAGAGGCAGCGGCCTTCACACAGCAAGCAGACAGCTTAGAAAAAGGGGTCGTGGTACCTATACTCAAGTCTGTGGCCCTTGAGGATAGATCCGGTAACCAAAGAAGGCACCTCTTCACAGATGAACAGATCCAGCAGCACAAGGGAGGCATCTCAGCACAGATGAACAGATCCGGTAGCACAAGGGAGGCACTTCAGCTCAGATGGAAAGGTCCGGCAGTACTTCATACACCAGCAGATAGAAGAGGAAGCTCCCAACCAACACTAAGACCAAGCAAACATATAAATATTAATTATATGTCAATTAATATTAATGTAAATTATAAAAACCCCAAACACATAAAACAAGAGGGAAAGCAAGACAACAAGGGGAAACCTTTTAAGACAAAGCCAAGGGGGGGTCCATAATGGCAAAACATGTCCACATGAGTCTCATAATGACCTATAAACTTTATCATCACTACATAAGAGGGTACATCAACAATGTGATCGTGTCCATCTTCATAGACACTCATAGGTTTCATGGACCATCCCGGGAGAGAGGAAGAGGATCACACATCAATACATCTTGGTATTTCACCAAGATCTACCTAGTCAAAGACCAAGTTGCCCCAAAACACATCTGGGGGCCCTAGAACACATCTAGGGTCTTATCCACCAAGGTACAAGACCAAGGATCAACCCATGCATTAAGGAAGGGTTCCCTGGAACACATCCAAGGGCCCTAGAACACATCTAGGGACTTATATCAACCACCAAGGAACACATCTAAGGATTAATCCAGGCACCGAGCAAGGATTCCCTGGAACACATCTAGGGGCCCTAGAACACATCTAGGGACTTACTGCTTGGTCCAAGACCAAGAACCCTAGTCATATATTGGGGGCCCTCACTAGGGTCTTTTAGCCATGGCTCTCACTGCTTGGTCTCATACCAAGAAACTCCAGGAGTGTGTCGGGGCCCCTAGTCCACAGTTAGGGTCTTATGCCATCCTCCAGGAGAATGGCTCTTGCAGCTGCACTAATTTCAACATGAATCCTAGTCGTCGATCTTCTCACCCCATAGTCACCATGAAAACATGGAATTCGACTTACCAATACGGTTTTTAACCACGAAACTTGTAGATCGACACCATTGTTCCTCTCTTCGACGGTTCTGAGGGTAAATTAACTTGAATTTTTCTCATAAAATTGGGTATTTCACTCCAATTTCATAATTTTCCACCAAATCAATTATAGAACAATACCCTTAACAACAAATTTAACCAAATTCACGCTGGTTCTTGACCCATACGAGTCCAGTGTTGAACCAGAATCTCTGATACCAATCTGTAACGTTCCCCAGCTTAATTGAGGAGCATTACTACGCGAAAAACACATAAAAACAATTTTTTTTGCTAACTAGATTCTTGTAGCTTGCCAGCTACTTAATCATACAGATTTAACCATTATCTAAATGCATCTACAGCATGCTAAAATAACACATGAATGCAACTACATTACAGCAGCATATAAATCAATCTCATACACAGATTTAACCATTATCTATATGCATCTACAACATGTTGAAACAACACATGAATGCAGCTAATAACTCATTACAACAGCATATAAATCAGTCTCACACACAGAGTTCATGCACAGAAATTGAAACTCATAATGCAACACAGAAACATGATAAAACACTTATCTTTTAATATAGTTGTGCAATCAGCTGCTTGGGACGGACGTTCCATCCAAACATAGACTTGTTCCAAATTTCAAGAGCAAGTCACCCTCAAGCCAGGGCTAACAATCCACAAAAGAGGGTGGTCTCTCACTATCCACTCACAGCTTAAAAAATCTCACAACCCACTGGCATTCTCCTACAACTATCCTAATTTTCCACCAGCTCTCTTCCTCTCGACCTACCCAACCCAAGGAACGTACCCCCTCACTACTCTGATTCCATCGAGCATCCCATTCGTTTATCAAGATCCCCCTGGCACAAGTAATCAGGAATCTCACCACTTGGAAACTCAATGGAACTCACTACTAAGAAAACTACCAGGAAAACAACAGCAATCACTTATTGATACAATGCAACTCACACAGGAGTTCACTCTTCAAAGCTGATAACAT
Source organism: Picea glauca (assembly GCA_000966675.3). Lineage (NCBI taxonomy): Eukaryota > Viridiplantae > Streptophyta > Pinopsida > Pinales > Pinaceae > Picea > Picea glauca. Next base: position 18,027 of record JZKD02S0286400.1, on the reverse strand, counting down.
GGTTCTTTTGCAAGCCTAACAACTTGCTATTTTAGTCTTTAGCTCCACAAATGCTCCAGAATTCGCCCTCCATGGTTGCTCCAGCTCCAGTGCTCTTCTTTTTTGTTCTCTCCTTATTGTTCATGCAAAAAGCATTACTACCTCAAAATTGCCCCCTTTGTCATACGAATTTCCTCTTCTTTGGCTTCCTTGCTTGACTTACACTCTTCCCCAAATTGACTGTACTCAGTTCGATGCTCCCAATAACTATGGGATGTGACTTCTCACACCCACCCTCTTACATGAATTCAATGAGTAGGCTCTTCCACACTCATAAAATAGAAGTTTAATACATAATCATAATAAAATTCACGAATGTGGGTTTGGATTATTACCCATGAATAATTTCCCCCATGGGCCCCTCTTAGACACTCCTAGACATTCCCCTCTCTTGTGGATTAATCATCCTCCATCTCTATCCATATCCCCCAACAGCTGGTATCACATTTTATTTATAAAATTCAGAGATACATTTCGCATATACATCGTTTGGCCATAGCTATACATTATATCTACATTAAGCATTAATTAAACTGGGGATTATAGTGGGGACGTTACATCCAGGGTTACCATACTTGCATGTGACATGAAATACTTGGCACTTGCATGCAAAGGACAGAGTTTGAATGGGTAATTTCATATTTTCAATATCTATTATTTTAGGAAAATTTGTATGTTTAGAAAGTTCAAATTTTTGGAAACTTGTCATATATTTGGTTACCATTTATGAAGAAGTCAATATGCTTTCGTTTTGGTGACAACTAGAGAAACTCAAAAACTAGGTCAAAATTAGGGTTTCTACACATGACATGAAATATTGGGCACATGCATGGGAAGGAAAGTTTAAAAGGGTAATTTCATATTTGTAAGATATCTTATTTTGGGAAATTTTCTACGTTAAGAAAATTTAGATTTTTGGAGACTTGGCCTATTTTTGGATACCATTTATGAAGAAGTTGGTATTCTTTAATTTTGGTGACAGCTAAAGAAAGTCAAAAAATAGGTCAAAATTAGCATTTCTTCTTTGTAGACATAGACTACATTTTGGATATTGTTTATGAAGGACAACATGTATGCCAACTTTGGTATTGATCAGAGAACATGAAAACGTACACCAAAAATAGGGTTTCTATTTTTGGAAAATCCTATATATCAATGGGTTCATATGGTCATGGAGAAGAAAACTCGAAAATATCAAGTGATTCCAAGAAATTCAAAAATTAGGTCAAAATTAGGGTTTTTGCCAGTTTTTAATATAGCTAGTACCTCAAATTGTCCATCTAACAGTGGACATGGGTTTCAATTTTCAAAAGATTTCAGGCACTTTAATATATTCAGTCCAATGTATTTCTAGCAATGAAAATAAATGCCCTAATCCATTTTTGGCCACTGCTTTTTGTTGATGTATTTAGCATCAAACATGTACTTTCACATAAGATCTGTGTCTAGCATGTGGAAGTCATCCTTGTAACCTCTAAAAAACTTAGGAGTTCACTTTATGTGTTAATTATTGAAGAAAATGACCTTTTTACATTAATGTGAGATTAATTAAGTTAAATGTCGAAGTTTACTTGGCATTAGTAACTTAAGTGAGTTGATTAAGTCCTAACCGTTAGATCTAAGGTGAACGTTAGAATAGATCTCAGTTGTTGATCACTTTGGAGAAGATCTAGGGTTTTGGACTTAAGGTTAACTCAATGTAATAAAAGGCAGCCTAGGTGAGAGGATGAGACATACAAAAGAGAGTGAGGAGATCCCATTGAGTGGGTGAACAAAGTGTTGAAGATTTGCAACTTCAGGCAAATCATTCTCCACAAAAAAGTACAAGAAGACACATCTATGCCATTACAGAAGCCCCGGGAAGAAATTGAAGACCCAGGAAGAGAAGTTGGCCCCACTAGTAAAAGACAAAAAATAATAAAGTAATTTGAAGACGTCGACCCCAGACAAGCGCCCAGATTAGTATAAATACAAGACTGGATCATTTCATTTGGACAGTCAGACAGCGCCTTCTGCAGCGCACACAAGGCAATTGTAGCTATAGTTTTCCTAATTTCGCTATTTCTGGGTTTCTGGGATCTTGATGAGTGTGCCACACTTGGGAAGGATATGTTTGGTTGCTCTTGATCATCTTATTGAGGCGTTAGGTCTTGGTGATGCTAGCCTTGGGGAGGATCTTCTCTGTAAAGGTATTTTGGTAATATCTTGCACTGAATTCTTCTATAGAAAGGTTTTTGGGTTTCCTCCCAAGGTTGGGTTTTTGAGGATAAACTCTTGTGTTCTTGTTTTGTGTTCTCGTGTTTACTGTGCATGGTTAATATTTCTAGATCTTATCATTTCTGTTGCAGTATTATAGTTGATATTTTCAGTGTACAGGTATTCTATGATAATTGTTGTATGAAAGTTTATCATGTTATTAATCATAAGGCAATAACTATCAAGAGTTGAGAATCATAAAAAATCAACATGGTATCAGAGCTAGTTGAAATATTGCCACTGCACAGTTTTTATTTGTTGTTGCACAAACCTGAACTTGTCAAGCTCATTGAGCAACTTATTGGAGGACGTTGAGTTTAATTTTTCCATAAATCAGCTCGCCCTAGCCTATAGCACCGCCTAGTGGTCTCAAATTGCATCTTGGTGAAAGTAGAAATTTCACCTTAAACCCACTACTGCAGTTGCAGCAACTTTCTTTGTGATGCTCGTTGAGCATTTATTGGGCTGAATTGAGGAAAACTTTTTGTATAGAGCAACTCACCTTGCCCTAGCGCACCTACTGCACTTCTCAGTTTGACTTTCCGTCGAATTTGAAATTTTAGGGTTTATTGACATTTTCCTAAACATTGAACTTTCTGCTATCTTGATGTTGTGATTTCCTCATGTACTGATGGTGTCCAGTTTCATATTAGAAGACAAGTTGGATGGTGTTACAAATTCCAAAGGTATGCGCTTATATATGTTTCCAAGTTATATCATTTAGCAAAGTATGAGGGTGTTTACAGGGGATGTACAAGGGACCTTGTCCAAGCAATGAAAATGGATCATTGGATCTAGTGCATCCAAAGGAATAGCGCACCCCCCCTAGCAATTAAGACTCCAGGTTTGCATATCATGTTTGATATTTTTATATTGTTGCATCTTAAATAAATATTGTAACCAGGACAGCAGTCTTTAGAGTTCTATTACTGCTGAGTACTTTTTGCTATCAAATGTTTAGTAACACTTGAATATTGTTAGTACAATAATCATTATGTAAATGCTCATTGTTTAGTACCAATGATGCACTTGTTTGCAAGATAGAATTGATCTCCTCTATGAGATGTTCTTGGTTGTTGTCTTTGTCCCAGGCAAGATACCTTGTAAATTCCATGGAGGTTATCATGGAGATATTCGTGTTTTGTTACGGGCAGGTTACCACGAAGGAATGATTGGTAGAAACACTAGAGAAGTATTGATCTTGTTCTTTGTTTCTTATTCTTGTTCTTGTTCCAGGCAGGTCACGGGCAATAGCTCTGAGAAAGAGCTATAGTGACGATTGTTTTTGTTCCTATTTTTTGTTGTTCTTGTTTCTATTTCCTATTCATAAGAATATTGTTCTTGTCTATTATTTTCCCTTGTTATTCCTCTTGTTCTGGGAAGGTCACAAGTGGTAGCTCTGAGAGGGAGCTATAGTGACGGTTGCAGGAGGCAACAAATTAGATGGTCTCTAGTTTGAGACATGAAGCTAACTATCCAGACATAGAGTTGTATACATGACCGTATACATCCATGTACCGAAGGCAAAGAGGACGAAGTTAGAACCTTCTGAAAAGAAGGGTACTTTTGTCGGATACAGAGTGTTTCACACAGAGATTGATTATGAATAGCAGAAGGCTCTGAAAATGACCATATAGATCTATCTAGTCCAGTCGTTCACTCTTCAGATCATCACGAAGAGTTGGTAGAGCCAATCAAGTCAGTGGATCTACCTAGAGATGTTGCAGTGACCAGGAGGAGGCCAGCATGGTTAGTATGGCATGCAGCTCCCTGTGATTCTTTCAAGGAGAGAAAACTACCTCAAAGATTCTCGAGTTACATGGAGTCGGATCATTGATTCCAAACCTTCCAGTTATGAGGAGGAGCATGTAGCTTCACCAGTAATGAGGCAGGTGGCGCCACCAAATACCAGCTCAGAGGGAGCCAACGTTCAGAGGGACTTAGCCCTTAGGATCCAGTAGGGAGGAGAAACCTCCCAGGACAGTTCATTGGAGATCAAACTTTAGAGCAGATCAGCAGATGTCGAGGAAGCAGATGGCTCCAGAGATTGTACAGACTCAGAAGGAGTCATGTTTCAGAGGGAGCATGGTACTCCAGGATTCTTGGTTTTAACCAAGAATGATGCAAAATCAAAGTGAGCCTGATCTCAGAGAGAGTTGGTTGTCTCAGAGGGAGAATCAATCATTCAAAGGGAGTTCCCCCCCAGATCCAGGTGAGAGAGACACATCTTCCAGGACCGACAGATATGTGTCTTGATTTGAGGAGGCTTCGAGGAGATGTGAGATCCCCTGGGAGGATACACTTGTTTCAGTAGATCTTGCTACAATGACATAGAAGGCAGCCAATCAAGAGGACTGCATATGGATTTTGTCTCAGTCACAAAGGGAGCAGCCAGTGAGGTAGACTGGATAACAGGACTTACTCCAGTGACAGAGGGAGTTGGCCTCAAAATTCGAGATGGAGGATCCTGGCCAGATGTACTCTTGGGATTAGAGGTGTGACGAGATCAGATGAGATCTTCCTCATTCAAGGGATACTGATGAGATTCGATATGATGGAGTGCAAGTCCATGACTATACCTATGATGACAAATCTGAAGAAGTTGAGTGATTCTACTTCAGATTCGGATTTAGTGGATCCCACGATGTATAGGCAGTTGATTGGATCCTTGATGTACCTGGTTAACACTAGGTCGAATACTTGCTTTGCACCTTGAGCCAATTTATGGTAGAGCCGAGACACTACCATTGGGTTGCAGAAAAGCATGTACCTGTGTGGTACAGTTGGACATGATATGTCTCATAGGATGGGGTGAAGCAACAAAGATATATAGATTCTGACCAGGCAAGAAGTGCGGTAGACAGAAAGAGCACCAGTGGGTGTTGCATCTGATTAGCCTTGCTTCTTGGATTAGTAGGAAGCAGACTTCGGTAGCATTCAATACAACAGAGGCGAAGTATATCGCAACTAGTGACGCGAGTCGTGAATTAGTGTAGTTTCGGAGGCTTCTCGCATGACTTCATCCGAGACATTGTGCAGATGGAGCAGTCAGATTCCAGCACACAGACGAGCAGATTGTTAACATTCTAGTAACATCAGATGGGTCTGTGTGACCCCAAAGCCATTCTCCCAGGATGGGTCTATGTGACCTAGATATGTCTGTGTGACCCAGACAGGTCTGTGTGACCTCAGATAGGTCTGTGTGATCTAGGATAGGTCTGTGTGACCCAAATAGATCTGTGTGACCTTAGGAGAATGATGAACTCATTCACAAAGATTAACTATGATGAGTGGCCAAGTATGATGCATGATGCAGAATGTCTTCCCCGTTGAGAGGGAGTGTTGATGATTTGCAGCATCAGGCAGATATTCACAGGGGTGTACCTATGGCCTAGGCGTAGTCCTTACTTACAGGGGTTTACCTGCGGACTCGAGGTGCTTCCACGTGTCAAAGAGCATTGGACGTCACTCTTCCAGGACTTGGGTTTAACCAGCGAAGAATGGCAGATTCACTCAGAGGGGTTTACATGTGGTGACATTCACTCACAAGGGTGTACTTGTGAAAGTGAATGGTCCAAGTGTGGTCTTCATTGAGACCCGAGGTCCTAGACAATTGTATGGAGATTGATCATCAACATGGCTCATGAAGACAACCTTTCTATGAAAGAAGAAATCCAAGTATGGAGAATGCCTCCCTCGTTGAGAAGGAGTGTTGAAGATTTGCAACTTCAGGCAAGTCATTCTCCACAAGAAAGTAAAAGAAGACACATCTACACCATTATTGAAGCCCCAGGAAGAAATTGAAGACCCAGGAAGAGAAGTCGGCCCCACCAGTAAAAGACACAAAATAATAAAGTAATTTGAAGACCCAAAATAAGAAGTCGGCCCCACCAGTAAAAGACAGAAAATAATAAAGTAATTAAAAGACCCAGAATAACAAGTTAGCCCCAGATAGGCTCCCAGATTAGTATAAATACATGACTGGATTATTTCATTTGGACAGTCAGACAGCTCCTTTTGCAGTGCGCACAAGGCAGTTGCAGCTGCAGTTTTGGTAATTTGGTTATTTCTGGGTTTTTGGTATCTTGATGAGTGTGCCACACTTGGGAAGGATATTCTTGGTTGCTTTTGGTCATTTTATTGAGGTGCTAGGTATTGGTGATACTAGCCTTGGGGAGGATCTTCTCTGTATGGTATTTTGGCTATTGATTGTGCAATGTGATGTACTGGTAATATCTTGGATTGAATTCTTCTATAGAAAGGTTGTTGGATTTTCTCCCAAGGTTGGGTTTCCCAGGATAAACTCTTGTGTTCTTGTGTTTATTGTGCATGGTTAATATTTCTAGATCTTGTCATTTCCACTGCAGTATTATAGTTGACATTTTCGGTGTATAGTTATTCTATGATAACCATTGTATGAAAGTGTATCTTGTCTTTAATCATAAAGCAATAATGTTGGAGATAAGGAAGGAAAGGATAATGTTAGAGATGATGGAGAATGATATTTGGGAGTTTGCCAACTCCATTGTGGTCCCACCAACGGATCCAAATGACTTGGCCGCCCACAAGCTAAAAACGTGAAAGCCAGGAGAATAATCCTAGACGGAATGAAGGATCATCTTATCCCTCATTTATCAAGCAAGACAACTACCAAGGACATGTGGGAGGCTCTGAAGAGCTTGTTTCAGAGCAAGGACAAGAATCGCAAGATGGTGCTAAAAGAGAAGCTCGGGGATACAAAGATGACAGGATCAGATACAGTTACGACATATCTCACCCAAATCTGACAAGTTCAAGATGAACTACTTGCAACCGGCAAATTTGTGGATGACTCAAAGTTGGTGAGGTTACCACTCAAAGGCTTCATGAGGGAGTGGAAACCGTTCATCAAAGGGGCCGTGGCTCGAAAGAAGCTCCATGATTTGTCAAGGTTGTGGGATGACTTCGCTCAAGAGGAACTTTAGGATGAAGAACTAAATGGAGGCAGGTCCAAGAATGATGACAAGAACGTTGCTCTTGCCAGCCAGGTAAAGAAGGGCATGTTCAAGAAGTTTGACAGTAGAGAGTCTACCTCTCAAGACGACAAGAAGAAGAAGGATATGAGGAAGGTCAAGTGCTATGCATGTCGCAAGTTTGGGCACTATGCAGGTCAATGTCCAAACAAGAAGAAGGTTGGAAACGAGATGCAACCAGAGGTAGTTGCGTCAACAGAGACTCAAATGGATGAGTTTTCCTAGAAGTTTGAACAATCACAGCTTTTACTTGTTTCCCAGACTACCTTGGGCACCATATCAGTTGGTACATGGTTGATAGATAATGGAGCCACATGTCATATGACAGGAGCACGGGAGTTGTTCGAGAGCTTCACAGAGCCTCACTCAAATATGTATGTTGAACTTAGTATGGGGACCAAGCATGCAATGAAGGGATCTAGAACAATGCAATTCCAAATGGAGTCAAGAGGCGTGTCGAGAGTGACGAATATGTTATGGGTGCCAGAACTCAGGAGGAGTGTGCTCTCAATCTTGGCAATTGAGAAGAAGGGCTTTGACGTACTATTCCAGGATAGACAGGCATTAATCAAGCCAAGAGGATCTAGCTCAAACACGGCAATTGTTCTTGGAGTTAGAGAGATCATCTTATATAGGCTAAAGGGCCAACATATGTGAGCTATGGTATGCAGCAGAGTGGCAAAGAGCGAGGAGCAGGTAGCTTCGATGGTTGAGTAGTTCAAAGGGAGTCAGCCTTCAGGTTCAAGTGGGAAGAAGCAACCTTCCAAGTCTATCCAGAAGAAGTCATGGTACGAGATGACCATGCAGGATGCTCAGGAGCAAGAGGCTTCTAGGAGCATGATCGTGGATAAATCTTCGCAGATGGGTCCGAGCAAGATGGATGGGATTGCTTTCATATCAGAGGGAGTAGCTAATCATGTGGATAGGAGAGCAGGCATGGTAGCAGATCTGATAACAAAGATAAAGCCACCTCTAGGTGGTAGAAGTGTCTTCCTTACTAAGAGGGAGTGTTGATGTATTTAACATCAGACGAGTACTTCTACATAGGCTCTGTGTTTAGCATGTGGAAGTCATCCTTGTAACCTCTCAGAAACATAGGAGTTCACTTTGTGTTAATTATTAAAGTGAATGACATTTTTACATTAATCTGAGATTAATTAACTTAAATGCATAAGCTTACTTGGCATTAGTAACTTAAGTGAGTTGATTAAGTCCTAACTGCTAGATCTAAAGTGTACGTGAGATTAGATCTCATCAGTTGATCACTTTGGAGAAGATCTAGGGTTTTGAACTTAGGGTTAAGTCATTTAATAAAAGGCAATGTAGGTGAGAAGATGAGAAACACACAAGAGTGAAGAGATCTCATTGAGTGGGAAAAGAGTTCATCCAAGTGTGAGCGGGCAAGGCTGAGAAAAGGTGCTAAGGGGCGCAGTTGGGTGGGCTAGGCTATTGTTGCTTTGTATTCCTCTAATGGGCCATTATCCCATGACTAGAGTCCAGGATTTTTATTAATAAAATCAAACTCAGATTTGGTTTTCCCTTCGGGGTTTTTCCAGGGGTGTTTACTCGAATATCCCCAAATCATATACCCAAAATCACCAAGATAAGCATCAAACCATGTGCCAAAAACCAACAAGACACGTCTCAAGCATGTGCCAAAACCTCCAAGATACAAACCTCGAGACATAAAGAAAACCATACCTTTCATAATGTAAAAAACCTAGTGGATAAGATCTCAGATCATCAAATCTTCCTCAACTTCAGCATCAAGAAAAGAGCATCTTCTTCAAAACCTTCCACAACCTTGCAGGACTGGATTGGGAAACGAGCAGGGCCTCGCGTGACTAGTCTTAGACAACAAATGGGGTCCTTGCAGAACACCCTATACTCGACCCGCGGGGGTCACCTTAGATAGGGTTTCCTGAAAACCCTACTCACATCTACACCTCCGAGAACTCCATCCTTCACACAATTTCGCTACTTCACCTTTGCCAAGAGATCACAAGTTTTCTTGATGAAAAAGAGAGGATCTTCATGTGTAGTTATATCCTTCCAAATATCTCCTTTACTTGTCTTTAGGGTCGACCTATAACTTCTTGTTTGCAACCGTTTTTCTCCTTTACTTGATTTTGGAGCTGACTAATGACTTCTTGTTTGCAACCGTTTAGGGGCAAAGTTTACATGATCATCTTTAAGAGGGCATATTTCCTCAACTGTGAGGAACCATGTGGCGTGCCACTTATCATTTGAAACGGCTTGACGAGGATTGTCAATCCATGGAGGATTTGCATGCAATTGCGATGTCCTTCATACTCTTTTTCTTCAATCAACTTTAGGCTTCATGACCAGACCTTTGGGGCTTCCTAACCATATTTTCAGGGCTTCTTGACCATACATTGTAACTTCTCTTCTTAACAACTAGGGCTTCTTGTAGGCTTCTTCAAAGCGTCTTCCCGTAAGGGCCATGTTTAGAGCTACGCCATAATGGGACCACTCTGAAAACTCCTTCAAATAAACCCATCACTTCTAGGGGCTTCTAGACCTGCTTCAAGTCTTCTTCTAGGGTTGATATCAATGACAACCAATTTTCCAACAAATTGCACTCCAGGTAAAGATTTTTCTAGGTTGACTTGTACTTCAAGTAAAATCTAAATTTACTTTGACTTATATTCCAAAAAATATTATTCTTGGAAGTTAAAACTTAGTAAATTCTTCAAGCAAAATCTATTTCTTCAAAGAAGGAGAACACTCGCTTGGAGAGGTGCATTAGTGTTCTATTTTCAAAACAAAGAGAGCACCTTGGTTAGAATCTATGTGGATTCCTTTCTTGGTCATTACTCTTTCTATTTTCAATGCACTATGAGAATGATTTTGTTGGACCCATACATGATTTTGCTTTGTTCTATCTAATCCAGGTTAGGTGCATGCCTTGAGAAGGCTTCCTAGCTTTCAATTTTGGTCTTGTCTTGCCTTTTATAAATTGCACGAAGATTGCCTTCTACTTGAGTCATCATCTTTAACCGTGACTTGCACTCCAAGGCAAAGGTTTATTTCAGGGTGACTTCCACTCAAGGCTTGTTTTACTTCAAGGTAACTTGTTCTTCAAGAAAGTTATCTATTCTAAGCCAACATTGTGCCTTACCTTGGATATCATTCACTTTGACCATTCCACTATGCATGCAATCTACTCTAGCCAAGAGAAGAGAAAGGTGCTCCACTTGAGGTTATTCCAGGTCAATTCCAATTTAGGTTTACATGCACCAATGTGATCTATTTCTGCAAACTCTAATGCTTTTTCATGGTGTGACATGGTTGTATTCCTATTTACGGAAGAAGGGTGCTTCAATTAGCATGCTTTTGTGATTTTCTTGTCCAGTTAGAGTGCCATAGTTGAGTGTAGGAAGCTAGATGGAGGATACTCTCTTATATTTCCAAATGTGCTCAAATTTACCTATGTTCTATTCTTGGACTAACTCCTTTTCCAAATTCTTTTCGCTATCAGAAAAAGTACAAGCAAAAGGGACAATCATCAATGTCTTCATCCTTCTATGTTCTTGCTTCCATTCTTTCCACTTGAGTCTTAGATTTTTTAGCAAGAACTTGATGCTATTTTACTAGAAGAACCTCCCATATTCACTATCATAGTCGAACTTCCAAAGTGGTGTGAGGAGATTGTAAAAATCTTGGCACAATTCCTTCTATACCGCAAGATCCTTGACTGTTAACTTGTATCTAACTTGCTTGGAACTTTCTTTTTTCAACAACTCTAAGTAACGAAAATCAAATCAACGTCTTTTCGCCACCAATATAAGTGCACATGTGTGTAGAAATTCTATCTAGCATATCTCTTATAGGTTCAAGTTTTTAATTTTTAAGTTCACTAACTTGTGACATTTCAAATAAGTATCTTTCACCCACCAAGTTCTCTTTCCGCTTCACTCCATAATCCCAAGGATAAGGCACCGGTCATCTTTAAATAGTTAATTTATAAGTTCTTTTAAGGCAAACATACAAGAATATTATTGTTGGTTCTCGAACCAAGTTAGAGATTTGTAGAGGGTATAATTTATATCGGAAGTAAAACATTTATTTGGGGTGTTTTCCTTGAGTTTTTAGTCAATTTTGTTCATTGTTCTACAACCTATATTGCAAAAACAGGGGATATGCAGATTTATGATTTGTTTTGACATATATAATCATAAATCTAAAGTTAACCATTGTTGACTTGAAGAAGAAAGTCCATTTTAGTGCAGATCAGCAAGTTTTATTCCCCTAAGAGCTCATTGTTGAAGCTTCAAATCATCTAGGGAGATAAGATAAATGTATTAATGTCCGACAAATGACAAATGAAGTAGGTCAATGGGACTGTTAGGTAAAATGCTGTCTATACACTGCGGGAGCACTAAAGCGGCTCCTATAAAAAGAAGAATTAGGAAGTAAAAATATAGAATAGAAATCCAATCTAAAACCTAGAAAGCTGACTCCAAAAATGGAGAGGCGGCCCAAGGGAGAGATGTACAAGGTGAGTAGACCTGAAGTCTATGGCATGCACCAACTTGGAAGAGAGAGGAAGTTAAATCCACAACATGGACCTACTTTCCATGGTTATCCAAACACTTTTGGGTTCTTTGGTGCAAAAGTATTTCCAAGTGATAACATTTCGACACCCTTGTCAAGCAGTGCATGTCAGGCTTTCCCAATCAATGTACAACCACACATACTGGGGTGAGTAGTTTATTTTGAAATTTTTCATATCCCACTTGGTAGCTCCACTTGTAGGATTTTTTCAATCTAGATAGTTCGTGGAACTCAGTATGCTTGGCCCCGTCAAGTGCTTTTTCTAGCTTTCAGTAATCCAAGGAAGCTACTCAAGCAAGCATGATGCAAGGACTCCGATAACAAGATTCTTGTTTCTACTTTAGTTTCAGTTCCTACCAATTCTCCAATTTCTCACCCAGAGTCTCTAGATACTCCTAGTTCTCTGGTTATTGCTTTGAAAAGTATGACGAGGTGTAAATATGATTCCCAATTCGTTTGGTGTCACTTTGCACTTTGTCACTTAATTTATCAACCCGAGGGTTCAGTTTATACTTGCGAAGTTCAGTTTATACTTGCGAAGCACCCGGTGCAGTATACACAGAAAGAGAACTTTCACCAAGCTATCAAAAAAGACCAACTAATCTAAACTATGCATAAATCAAAGGAAAGCATAAAAAGACAAAGTCACAGTGTTGTAACCCCCAGCCCAACTAATGGTACCTCTTAGGGTAAGATCTTTGAGCTCTCATAACCTTATGCCCTCGTGTGTTCACATAATGGGGTCACAGATAAAGTGATTCCNCTAAATGGAGGCAGGTCCAAGAATGATGACAAGAACGTTGCTCTTGCCAGCCAGGTAAAGAAGGGCATGTTCAAGAAGTTTGACAGTAGAGAGTCTACCTCTCAAGACGACAAGAAGAAGAAGGATATGAGGAAGGTCAAGTGCTATGCATGTCGCAAGTTTGGGCACTATGCAGGTCAATGTCCAAACAAGAAGAAGGTTGGAAACGAGATGCAACCAGAGGTAGTTGCGTCAACAGAGACTCAAATGGATGAGTTTTCCTAGAAGTTTGAACAATCACAGCTTTTACTTGTTTCCCAGACTACCTTGGGCACCATATCAGTTGGTACATGGTTGATAGATAATGGAGCCACATGTCATATGACAGGAGCACGGGAGTTGTTCGAGAGCTTCACAGAGCCTCACTCAAATATGTATGTTGAACTTAGTATGGGGACCAAGCATGCAATGAAGGGATCTAGAACAATGCAATTCCAAATGGAGTCAGGAGGCGTGTCGAGAGTGACGAATATGTTATGGGTGCCAGAACTCAGGAGGGGTGTGCTCTCAATCTTGGCAATTGAGAAAAAGGGCTTTGACGTACTATTCCAGGATAGACAGGCATTAATCAATCCAAGAGGATCTAGCTCAAACACGGCAGTTTCTCTTGGAAAAAGAGAGATCATCTTATATAGGCTAAAGGGCCAACATATGCGAGCTATGGTACGCAGCAGAGTGGCAAAGAGCGAGGAGCAGGTAGCTTCGATGGTTGAGTAGTTCAGAGGGAGTCAACCTTCAGGTTCAAGTGGGAAGGAGCAACCTTCCAAGTCTATCCAGAAGAAATCATGGTACGAGATGACCATGCAAGATGCTCAGGAGCAAGAGGCTTCTAGGAGCATGATCATAGATAAGTCTTCGCAGATGGGTCCGAACGAGATGGATGGGATTGCTTTCATGTCATAGGGAGTAGCTAATCAAGTGGATAGGAGAGCAGGCATGGTAGCAGATCTGATAACGAAGATAAAGCCACCTCTAGGTGGTAGAAGTGCCTTCCTTACTAAGAGGGAGTGTTGATGTATTTAACATCGAACAGGTACTTCTACATAGGCTCTGTGTTTAGCATGTGGAAGTCATCCTTGTAACCTCTCAGAAACATAGGAGTTCACTTTGTGTTAATTATTAAAGTGAATGACATTTTTACATTAATCTGAGATTAATTAACTTAAATGCATAAGCTTACTTGGCATTAGTAACTTAAGTGAGTTGATTAAGTCCTAACTGCTAGATCTAAAGTGTACGTGAGATTAGATCTCATCAGTTGATCACTTTGGAGAAGATCTAGGGTTTTGAACTTAGGGTTAAGTCATTTAATAAAAGGCAATGTAGGTGAGAAGATGAGAAACACACAAGAGTGAAGAGATCTCATTGAGTGGGAAAAGAGTTCATCCAAGTGTGAGCGGGCAAGGCTGAGAAAAGGTGCTAAGGGGCGCAGTTGGGTGGGCTAGGCTATTGTTGCTTTGTATTCCTCTAATGGGCCATTATCCCATGACTAGAGTCCAGGATTTTTATTAATAAAATCAAACTCAGATTTGGTTTTCCCTTCGGGGTTTTTCCAGGGGTGTTTACTCGAATATCCCCAAATCATATACCCAAAATCACCAAGATAAGCATCAAACCATGTGCCAAAAACCAACAAGACACGTCTCAAGCATGTGCCAAAACCTCCAAGATACAAACCTCGAGACATAAAGAAAACCATACCTTTCATAATGTAAAAAACCTAGTGGATAAGATCTCAGATCATCAAATCTTCCTCAACTTCAGCATCAAGAAAAGAGCATCTTCTTCAAAACCTTCCACAACCTTGCAGGACTGGATTGGGAAACGAGCAGGGCCTCGCGTGACTAGTCTTAGACAACAAATGGGGTCCTTGCAGAACACCCTATACTCGACCCGCGGGGGTCACCTTAGATAGGGTTTCCTGAAAACCCTACTCACATCTACACCTCCGAGAACTCCATCCTTCACACAATTTCGCTACTTCACCTTTGCCAAGAGATCACAAGTTTTCTTGATGAAAAAGAGAGGATCTTCATGTGTAGTTATATCCTTCCAAATATCTCCTTTACTTGTCTTTAGGGTCGACCTATAACTTCTTGTTTGCAACCGTTTTTCTCCTTTACTTGATTTTGGAGCTGACTAATGACTTCTTGTTTGCAACCGTTTAGGGGCAAAGTTTACATGATCATCTTTAAGAGGGCATATTTCCTCAACTGTGAGGAACCATGTGGCGTGCCACTTATCATTTGAAACGGCTTGACGAGGATTGTCAATCCATGGAGGATTTGCATGCAATTGCGATGTCCTTCATACTCTTTTTCTTCAATCAACTTTAGGCTTCATGACCAGACCTTTGGGGCTTCCTAACCATATTTTCAGGGCTTCTTGACCATACATTGTAACTTCTCTTCTTAACAACTAGGGCTTCTTGTAGGCTTCTTCAAAGCGTCTTCCCGTAAGGGCCATGTTTAGAGCTACGCCATAATGGGACCACTCTGAAAACTCCTTCAAATAAACCCATCACTTCTAGGGGCTTCTAGACCTGCTTCAAGTCTTCTTCTAGGGTTGATATCAATGACAACCAATTTTCCAACAAATTGCACTCCAGGTAAAGATTTTTCTAGGTTGACTTGTACTTCAAGTAAAATCTAAATTTACTTTGACTTATATTCCAAAAAATATTATTCTTGGAAGTTAAAACTTAGTAAATTCTTCAAGCAAAATCTATTTCTTCAAAGAAGGAGAACACTCGCTTGGAGAGGTGCATTAGTGTTCTATTTTCAAAACAAAGAGAGCACCTTGGTTAGAATCTATGTGGATTCCTTTCTTGGTCATTACTCTTTCTATTTTCAATGCACTATGAGAATGATTTTGTTGGACCCATACATGATTTTGCTTTGTTCTATCTAATCCAGGTTAGGTGCATGCCTTGAGAAGGCTTCCTAGCTTTCAATTTTGGTCTTGTCTTGCCTTTTATAAATTGCACGAAGATTGCCTTCTACTTGAGTCATCATCTTTAACCGTGACTTGCACTCCAAGGCAAAGGTTTATTTCAGGGTGACTTCCACTCAAGGCTTGTTTTACTTCAAGGTAACTTGTTCTTCAAGAAAGTTATCTATTCTAAGCCAACATTGTGCCTTACCTTGGATATCATTCACTTTGACCATTCCACTATGCATGCAATCTACTCTAGCCAAGAGAAGAGAAAGGTGCTCCACTTGAGGTTATTCCAGGTCAATTCCAATTTAGGTTTACATGCACCAATGTGATCTATTTCTGCAAACTCTAATGCTTTTTCATGGTGTGACATGGTTGTATTCCTATTTACGGAAGAAGGGTGCTTCAATTAGCATGCTTTTGTGATTTTCTTGTCCAGTTAGAGTGCCATAGTTGAGTGTAGGAAGCTAGATGGAGGATACTCTCTTATATTTCCAAATGTGCTCAAATTTACCTATGTTCTATTCTTGGACTAACTCCTTTTCCAAATTCTTTTCGCTATCAGAAAAAGTACAAGCAAAAGGGACAATCATCAATGTCTTCATCCTTCTATGTTCTTGCTTCCATTCTTTCCACTTGAGTCTTAGATTTTTTAGCAAGAACTTGATGCTATTTTACTAGAAGAACCTCCCATATTCACTATCATAGTCGAACTTCCAAAGTGGTGTGAGGAGATTGTAAAAATCTTGGCACAATTCCTTCTATACCGCAAGATCCTTGACTGTTAACTTGTATCTAACTTGCTTGGAACTTTCTTTTTTCAACAACTCTAAGTAACGAAAATCAAATCAACGTCTTTTCGCCACCAATATAAGTGCACATGTGTGTAGAAATTCTATCTAGCATATCTCTTATAGGTTCAAGTTTTTAATTTTTAAGTTCACTAACTTGTGACATTTCAAATAAGTATCTTTCACCCACCAAGTTCTCTTTCCGCTTCACTCCATAATCCCAAGGATAAGGCACCGGTCATCTTTAAATAGTTAATTTATAAGTTCTTTTAAGGCAAACATACAAGAATATTATTGTTGGTTCTCGAACCAAGTTAGAGATTTGTAGAGGGTATAATTTATATCGGAAGTAAAACATTTATTTGGGGTGTTTTCCTTGAGTTTTTAGTCAATTTTGTTCATTGTTCTACAACCTATATTGCAAAAACAGGGGATATGCAGATTTATGATTTGTTTTGACATATATAATCATAAATCTAAAGTTAACCATTGTTGACTTGAAGAAGAAAGTCCATTTTAGTGCAGATCAGCAAGTTTTATTCCCCTAAGAGCTCATTGTTGAAGCTTCAAATCATCTAGGGAGATAAGATAAATGTATTAATGTCCGACAAATGACAAATGAAGTAGGTCAATGGGACTGTTAGGTAAAATGCTGTCTATACACTGCGGGAGCACTAAAGCGGCTCCTATAAAAAGAAGAATTAGGAAGTAAAAATATAGAATAGAAATCCAATCTAAAACCTAGAAAGCTGACTCCAAAAATGGAGAGGCGGCCCAAGGGAGAGATGTACAAGGTGAGTAGACCTGAAGTCTATGGCATGCACCAACTTGGAAGAGAGAGGAAGTTAAATCCACAACATGGACCTACTTTCCATGGTTATCCAAACACTTTTGGGTTCTTTGGTGCAAAAGTATTTCCAAGTGATAACATTTCGACACCCTTGTCAAGCAGTGCATGTCAGGCTTTCCCAATCAATGTACAACCACACATACTGGGGTGAGTAGTTTATTTTGAAATTTTTCATATCCCACTTGGTAGCTCCACTTGTAGGATTTTTTCAATCTAGATAGTTCGTGGAACTCAGTATGCTTGGCCCCGTCAAGTGCTTTTTCTAGCTTTCAGTAATCCAAGGAAGCTACTCAAGCAAGCATGATGCAAGGACTCCGATAACAAGATTCTTGTTTCTACTTTAGTTTCAGTTCCTACCAATTCTCCAATTTCTCACCCAGAGTCTCTAGATACTCCTAGTTCTCTGGTTATTGCTTTGAAAAGTATGACGAGGTGTAAATATGATTCCCAATTCGTTTGGTGTCACTTTGCACTTTGTCACTTAATTTATCAACCCGAGGGTTCAGTTTATACTTGCGAAGTTCAGTTTATACTTGCGAAGCACCCGGTGCAGTATACACAGAAAGAGAACTTTCACCAAGCTATCAAAAAAGACCAACTAATCTAAACTATGCATAAATCAAAGGAAAGCATAAAAAGACAAAGTCACAGTGTTGTAACCCCCAGCCCAACTAATGGTACCTCTTAGGGTAAGATCTTTGAGCTCTCATAACCTTATGCCCTCGTGTGTTCACATAATGGGGTCACAGATAAAGTGATTCC
>JZKD02S0286345.1:0-20236 GCA_000966675.3 Picea glauca | reverse complement strand
CATATAGTTGTTTCTCCTTTAGTAGTTGTAGCACCTTGTTAACATGTCGCACATGATCCTCCCAAGACTTTCTATAGATTAGTATATCATCAAAAAATACTAACACAAATTTTTGAAGGAAGGGCATGAAAATGGAATTCATCAACCCTTGGAATGTGGAAGGTGCATTTGTAAGGCCAAAATTCATGACCAAAAATTCATAATAGCCTTCATGAGTTTGGAATGTTGTTTTTGGGATATCTTCGTCCTTCATTCTAATATGATGATACCCTGAATGAAGATCCAACTTTGTGAAATATATTTCTCCATGTAGTTCATCTAAAAATTCATCAATGACGGGAATGGGAAACTTATATTTAATACTGATCTTGTTGAGCTCTCTATAATATGGACACATACGCCATGAGCCATCTTTCTTAAATACCATTACCACCGGTGCAGAGTAAGAACTTTGGCTAGGTCTAATAATGCCAGCCTCTAACATTTCTTCAACCATGCGCTCAATTTCACTCTTCTGGGAATAAGGGTATCTGTATGGCCTGATGTTAGGAGGAAAAATCCCAGGAATTAGGTAAATATCATGATCATTATTTCAAGTAGGTGGAAGACCTTTCGGAATATCTTCAAATACTTTGGAATGCTTATCAATGATCCCTTGGATATCTAGAGGAATAAATGGCTAAGATGTTTGAACATCTAGTGAGAATAGTTGTGCAATAACACCTTGATGCCCCTTTTTCAATAATTTTGTCATGCCATTAGAGATTATCACCTTACCATGTTTCCCTGTGATACCTCTTAACTCAATTTCTTTTCCTTCCAATGAAAATTTCATGAAAAGTTATTGAAAATTAAAATCCATTGTTCCTAATGATTGTAACCATTAGATTCCTAGTAAAACATCAACACCACCCATGGGCATAGAAATCATTGGACTATTCATTCCATATTCTCCCATAGTAAGATTGATATTATTGCATTTTCCTAAGCAATTGATAGTTCCTCTATCTACAATCATTACTTGAAACTCTAGCGCTGGATATACAAAGCAATTGAGAGCTTTGGCTAATTTATAGTGAATGAAATTATGAGTACTACCAGAATCAATTAGGACTATTACCTTTTTCTTTTTGATATATCGTTTGATCTTGAGGGTTTGAGGAGTGTTAATTCCAGCTAATGCATTACACGATATCATGGGAATCAACTCTTCAAACAAAATTTCTTCTATGTTTTCATCTTGATATGGTTCTTCTTCTTCTTCTTCTTCTTCTTCTTCTTCACAATCTATGTAGAATAATTTATTCTCACCACACTTATGTCCCTTACTATACTTGTTGTCACAAATAAAGCATAAACCTTTTGTTTTTCTTTCCTCCAATTGTTGAGGTGTCAACCTTGTAGGTTGAGGTGTTTTAGAAGAAGGAGCATTATTCTCTCTATAGATGTTAGTTTTGGTCCTTCTAGTAGCCATAGCCATATTTTTACTTTCAACATTTCTTGTCACCCTGAATGCATTCTCCAACAATTTGGGTTCCCAAAGTCGAACCTCATGTTGTACGTTATCCTTTAAAGTTCCTATGCATACATCAATCAAGTGCTCATATGGAATATCTGTTACCTTTATATTCAATCTTTGGAAGTTCTCAATGTGCTCTGCAACTGAACCCTTTTGCTTTAGATTTATCAATTGGCTAAAGAAGGTATTGATCCTTGTATCCTCATAGTGTGCTATCATTTCTTCCATGAAAATTGTCCAAGTGACGAGTGATTTGCGAGAACAAAGCCATCGATACCATACAAATTGATTGGGTTCTAAATATAAAGAGGAAATTCGTACCTTTTTTGTATGTGGCACATTATGTAGATCAAAGAATTGCTCCATCTGAAGTATACATATGATTTGGTCCTTGCCATCAAACTTCCTCATATCGATCTTAGGAACATGGTTGGTCTTTAACCCAAAGTTGGAGTTTCTCCATTCTTGATTCATATTTTTTTTTTCCTCATCATGAATTTCATGGGACACATTTTCACTTTCAGGTGTCCTTTCTATTAGGAAATTTTTCATTCCTTCCATGATCTCCCTTTTTAAACCATCCATCTTAGTATCCACTATTGCCTCCAGTTTATCTTTTGTCACTGTCTTCTTTTGTAATTCATTTATGTCCCTATGCATTTCTTCACCTTCATCAAGAGTCCAAGTAGGACTGTCTGGAGGGTTATTTAGTGTATAATTTCCCTTTTTGGGTGGCATGTTGGCCAAGTATCACTTTTGAACCTTGATTTTGAGGTGGTTTTGCTAGACAATATTTCTTCTGCTGTATCTCTAAAGTTTCATCCCTTCTGGGTATGAAATTTTATTTTTTGTGTATTTCTCTGATATTTCTTCTCTACAATGCCACAGGTCTGATCAAATTTGGATGTGCCAATTGGAATTTGCGGTAACTTCCCCACATCTTGCTAATTATTTTCCTTTCCAGGAGATCATACTTGTATAGTGTGCTCCGCACAAAAAAATTGATATAAAATATGAAACTTGTACCTGAAATACTACAGACTGCCCACTATCCAATGCAACTGGTCTCACTCAATTTGGATACTCTAGGAAAACGTTATGATTTTTTTACCCAGAACACCTACTTGAGACTAGTCAATAGGACTAGTCAGATACCCTATCTTCCATAGAGTGTATCTACAAATTTAAGATGAACCAGAAGATGAAACGTTTACCAAAGATACCTTACTAATTTCTATGAATAGCCTCCATATTTTAGGGTCTGAAACATTACATAAAACGTTTTATAGAGAAAATTATACAATGAATCAGTTCAGGATGATTCCAGAACCCGATCTTACACGGGTTGTATCTCCGAAAGTGTATAGAATCAATATCTGAAATATTAACCCAAGGTACCTTGATATGTCTACTAAATATCGTCCAAGACGTTCCTTATGAAATGTTGTATAAAAATAGTTATAGAAAAAATGACAAGGTGTCTCAGATGTAGCAGCGAAACCCCAAGACCTTGATCTCTGAAACCATATGTTAAGAACCAAATATCAATATAGCATAGAAAAACCTCAAAATAGGTACTCAATTCCTTGAAAAATAGAGAAATTTAGATAATAATCCTCTTTGAGGGGGCAACCTCCTTATGCCCACATAAATGTCCAATTACAAGATGATTCCAAATGAAAATGTCTCCTTGGTATATATAGGAGACTAGGATGTATAATTAAAACTAATGGACTAAAGACGACATAAATAAAATAACATCACTATTGTAATATACCCTAATTAAGGGGTAATGATCCACTATTTAGGGCTTAACAATGTCCTAGTCTATTAACTTAGCAAATTTAAACCAGATTAGACTGTTGGGTTAAACAATTACTCTAGCATGGGACTATTTGATCAAGTTTAAACTATTTGATCAAATTTATTCACTAACCTATATATATTGGCCAAGATTAAACAGTTTAGCCAAGTTTTTATTCACTAACCTATCAACATAAATTCAAAATACCTGACCATGATTAGACTGTATGAATCAAGCCATTTTTGTTGCATGGGGTTTATCATTTTTTATTTTCATACCCTCTTTTATTCTTTTTCTTTTTATTTCTTTTCTTTCATAAATTATTTGTAGGATGAAATATTATTTACAACCAAAAATACAACAAAGGTAAAAAATTTCTTGTCATCAGTTGATCCTATGAAACATAGGGTTATAACACTCTGGAAACCCAACATTCATTGGATATTTTATTATGTTTAAGAGAATATTATAGAGGAGTGAGGTATACAAAGACTCTGTGTATTGATACTCACTATGGAGATCAAACTGGAAGCAAGCCATTGCTCGGAGACACCTTCTCTTAGAGTGAATAGGAACATTAATTCCTTCATCCACTCAACCTCAAGCATGTTTCTCTCCTCGAGATTTAATTTTTTCTACTTTCCTTCTCCTTTTATCCCTGAATCTTCCCTTGTTTTTCATCCTCCTTCAATACAACCCTCATTGTTTTAATGGGATAACTTTTGAAGGAAAACCATCACATATGTTCATTTCCACTTCCAATTTTCCAAGAAGACAAAAATAAAATGAAACGTCTTTATTTACAAAATTTACAAACATTTTCCAAGATCCAATTCGGATCACTAGTGAATAAAAAACACCCAATAAAAAGAAAGAATAATCAAGAAGGATGGTATATAAATACCCTGAATGGGAACATATAAGTTCACGTTATTGTTCTTTCTAAATGGCTTCCTCTTTATTCTTTTGCATGGTCATGGCCACAACCCTAGTGATGGGAGGAAGTAATTTCTTCAAAAACCAATATATGATGAATCTATCATTAATATGATCCTTACACAAGACACATCATACACACCATTCAAGGATATGGTCCATGATATGACTATGATTAGTCTAATGGAAGTTGGTGAGAATATCAATCCCTACTAGAAATTTAAGAAATGTTAAGTAAACCCTGACAATGGACTAGAAGGTGTTATGGGTATGGGTTGGGTTGATCAATGTACCATTTTGTGGTCACACCCATGAGAGTGAGTTAAAACAACCTCAATCTAATAAAATCATCCATGATGTTATTGTATGATCACCATAGGTGGAATGATATGATATGATTGGAAGGATCCTCTCCATCATGGCCCTCGAATTTAGGGATATTCAAGAGTATTGTGGTTGGCATAGTTGGCAAAGTGACATTATGTTGAATAGGATTGTTAATGATCTTAGTCAAATCAGGGATATTCAACCCCACCATGTATAATACATAGGGTTGGGCTTGCATTTGAGCTTAAGTAGTGTTAAGATTAGTTATTTCCATGGTGAGAACTAATATGATACTTAGGTTAGGTGAAGGTAAACTAGTCGAAGGGGGAATAAATCCAAGAAAACATAAACCAAATGGCCTCAAAGACGACGAGGGTTCAAAATCCAAAGAATATGAACATCCTAAATTTGAGGGTGATGATCCCAAAGGAGGACTAGGATGATTGATCTTGACTTTTTGAGCAGGAGATAGGACATGACCAAGAATACTCAAGGGAGATAGGCCACAAAGTATATGAGAGATTATCCTTAGGGGTGTAATGATTCCTAGTTTGTTGGAATCGCGAAAACATATTACAGCTAGGGGCACCCCTCTCCCATGATTCCATTTCCCAAAACATGTTTTATTCGATGATATCCCGGACATGGGTTTTCTCAGTGAGAGACAACGCAATTTTTTCACTAAGATGTCGATTTTTAAAAACTCTAGATTGGGAGATTATGGATATAATTCTCACATAAATAAATTTGCCCAAGAAATATTGAAATGGCTTATAAAAATCAATTATATTTTTCAATTTGGTTATTATTCCCCTAGACCAAGTTCTCAATGTGTCCTTGAATTTCTCCAGTAAGCAAGTTGCAACTTTCCACAAAACACTAACTAGAATTGGATCAATGAATCATCTATTTCATCATACTTGTGACATTGAATTATAGTTATGGGAACCCCTCTCCCATGATTTTGTTTCCTGAAAAATATTTTTTTGACGATCTCCTGAACTAGGTTTCTATGCAGTAAGAGACAATGCAATTTTTTTTACTAAGGGGTCTATTTTTGAAAACTCTACATCAAATTATTTTGGATAGTGTACTCACATTATCCTTGGAAAAACACACTTGCAGGATATCACAAAACTCATTTTTTCTACTTGATTTTTCTTTTAACTCCTTGAACCAAATTCTCCATGTGGATTGCCAAGAATTAAAAAATTCATCCCATATGTCCAAGATTGAAAATGAAATTTTCAAGATATTTGACTTGGTGTGAGCATGTAATTTTATCCTCTTTTACAAAATTGATAGGGATATTCCTACCCCACTAGAACTGAAATTGCACGAAGAAATGAATTTTGTGTGTTTTATCACCTATATTGTGCAATTGCTTCACTTGTGTCGAAAAACCAAATATTTGTCATGAGGATTTCTTGAATAATGTTTTTGTGATCTATCCTTGTGCATAGTCCCTTTCTATAATATTATGACTACTTACCAATGCCATATGACATTCAATCCTCTATACATGTTTTGGCCTACTTATTTCCATAGTTTATTACTTGCATTGTTTATAAAATAAGTTTGAGAACATGAGGACTAAAGAAATAGTTCTAACCCCTCATGTCATTTCAACCTAATATTTTTAAATCATATGACATGTTGTACATGCTTGTATTCTCATACTATATAAATAAGGATCATGCTCGTGTGATTATGAGGTATCTGAATTGACTTTGACTTGAGTTCTATGGGAAAATATTTCAACAGACATACCTTCATAATCATCATCATAGTCATTCATCAACATCAAATAAAAAAGCACTTCAACTCATATAAAATGTTACATGAATTATATATATATATAATTATAATTTAAAATCATCTCAACTATACATTTTTTACAAAATAGCACATTGTGCCCAAACATGGAAAAATGGAATATGGTGACCTATGTACAAAACATAACTCATTGGTCACACATTCAACACTTCCACCCTCACCACTACCAGGTGCATCCTTGAAGATGATCTTTTGCCTCTTACTTGAAGAAACTTGAGTCTTCTTATGTCTTGGAGTGGTTTATTTTTCTAGGGAATAGAAAAGAAAAAAACATTCTTATAAGCTTTTATCCATAATGAATTAATACACTTACAAATTGATACTTATAATTCAAGACAATGAAATTCACCATAGATGATGGTGCAATTATTGAGGTTTTTTCCCTCCCCTACAACCCCAACCTCTCTGCAATGCCTCCCCGTAGGAGTTACAAGAATCAAAGCATGAAATTTAATAAAAAAATCTCTAAAATCAATTCCAATCATGATACATAAAAATTTCATCAATGAATGATATCACCATGTGTTTGGGTCATACCCTAACCCCCTTGGATACTTTATTAATGTATGATGCCACCTTTCTTGAATAAGTCCCATTAAATAGTTTGTTGATAATCACTCATTATAAAAGGCGTCCTCTTTATTAATAAGGCCCAACTTAATTAAGTTGGCCCTAATTATAAGTGGGCCCATATGTATTTAAGATTCCCTATGGATAGTTATATATTGAGTAATAAGGTTATGTAATTTTTTGTCAAGAATGCTTATTGTATTTGAGATATTTTCTATAGGAGGTTTCCCCTTTGAAGAGGCAAGTGAACGTAGCTCTCTATTTTTTATTTTCATTAATAAAACATATATTTCTCAAGATTTATCTATTTTCTCTTATGTTCTTTGGTTTTCAATTCATTTTATGTGAATTCTCTGAATTTTTTGGATTAGGTACATTACAAGTGGTTTCAAATGTCTTTCTTGGGCATGAAGTGGGAGAATGTTTGGGGCACAAACATGGATTTTATTTTATTTTTTACAATTTTTTTACGGAAAAACGAGGATGATGGGATTTAGATCAAATTTTGAAAAATTGTGTCCATAATTTGAAGAAACTAGCCATAAATATGAATTCCTCTAGAAAAACTACCCATTTTCAAAAATAAATCGTCCAAAATAGAGTCCAAGAAGTGGAGATATTGTTGATTTAAAATTAGCCATTTTTAAGGGTTTTTTCTTGTGACGACTACTAATTTTGCAAATTAGATACATTTTGATATTATGCATAGATTCAAATCAAAATAGTGCCAGTAGATACAAAGAAGCAGTGGCATTTCATAATTGGGGTCATAATAGCCAATCTGAAAGTATAGAAGAAGTTGTGATCATTTTACAGTTTTGGCCTCAAACCCTACCTTGAATATGTTATTTTCACGTCATCTTAAGCATTTTTTATTAGGTCACCAATATCCTAAAATTTTCAAATTTTTTAAGAGACATATTACAATATCTTTAAATAACATAGTGATCTATTTTTCAATGAGTAAAATTATGTACGAGGAAGAATACACAGAGTAAAGAAAAATGGAATCACGTTGTTGGAAACCCTTGTGACCCTTGTTGGTACCCCTTTGAGTAGTACCACATCATACAATACTTGTATAAAGAATATCACTTCCATATACCCTTGGGTATATAGGAATTCCAATAGGTATACTTGAAATCATTTATAGATATTCTAATCGATCATCTCGTTTCTATAGTACATAGAGAACAACACTCGAGGAGATCACTCTCTCGTACTTGGGTAGTCGATTATTACGACTAAGGGTACATTTGAGCCTCCTTATTTAGTGCCTTGACATATTGGTATGAGTAATACTATTGGACCCCACAAGTATATCAGAGAACTATAGAACTTGACGCTCCTTTTTCACGATCGCGACCCGATATCCATTTCAATAAGCTCACCCATGAAGGGTCTCTACAAACCACCTCATACATCCCTTGAAAAAATGACCACCCACTATACTATAGGCAAGTTGGGATTCATGGAAGGTCATATTAAGAAAATTTAGGAGAAAATAAATAGGTTGGGTCATAACATAGTACCCCCCTTCAAAAACATTTGTCCTAACTTTAGTGGAGATGAATATAAGCCTAACTTTAGTGGAGATAAATAAGAAGATAAAATCAGTTCTGGGGAATGGCTTAGAATGATGACGAAAAATTGCAAGAATCCTTTTGTGGTATGTCTTTATTTGAATGGTGAAGATGATAAGGGGTGGTATATATTTGATAAATATACTAGATGAAGTACCACATGGGAAGAATTTGAATAATTATTCTCAAATGAATGGATCAAGAACTCAAAAATGGAGGAAATTTATAGAATTCAAGATGAGTTAAAATAAACAAAGAAAGAGGTCAAGTTGAAAAATGATGAGTTATTCAAGATGAAATCCATTAATGAATCACTCATTAAGGATATTAATAACTTAAATAAATAAAATAGTATCCAAGCAATGTGGGATAATGAAGATTCAAGGGGAGAATTGAAAAAGAAAGATTAAGAGATATCTAGATTATAAAACCATAATAAAAAAACTATTGGATGAGGTTAATAGATTGAAATGAGAAAAGAATAATCCTCAAAATAAAGAAGAAAGAAGGATCTTGGATGAATAATATACCAAAATAATTGAAGAGAAAATTTGCAAGAAGGATGAGGAATCCCTCAATAATGATCAGGTAAAATTAGAAATGAAATCTAGAATTGAAGAAGGACGTCAAAATTTGATAAATGCGGTGAAATTGCAACTTCAAAAGGAGAAAGAAGACAAGATTCAAGAAGGTCACTAGCAGATACTTGAAGAATTTGAACTCCATATAGAGGATGTACATGCCAAATATGATGGTATTATATCCAAACCTAGAGTAATCAAAGACCAACCAAAGATGATCAAGGATGCCATTGTATTTGAAAATAAGATACACGAAATGGGTGTGAACAATGAATAAAATTTGCCAAATTTCAAACCATATCGACACCCTCATCATCAGGAAAGATTTCAAGGAAGACAAGAAGATTGATATCATCATTATTAAGGAAGAATATGGAATATGCATCAATATTCATAGAATATGGAATCACAAAACCATTATTCCAGAAGATATTATCAGATACCAACAACCACTACAAATTGGAGAAGATACAACACAAATACATGGAATCAAAGGAAATAAAATTATGCAACAACTAAACACCGAGGATTAAGACCGAAAATAATTTATTTTGGATGGAAGGATCATCATCAATGGAAATAATAATGCATGAACATAAGAAAACCATATCACTTGTTTTCATCACATCTGAATCCTTTAATTGCAAAGCTTCGAGGAAAAATATTTTTGAACGAGGGTACTATTTTATGACCCAAGGGGAGCATATATGGGGATAAATGTATATGATTCTTAATTGAGGTCTAACCCCAATCCTTAAATTCCAACCTTAGTATATTAAGGATAAATTTATGAAATAGTTATAATCTATGTTCCAATATTATCTTGTATGTTTTATCTTTCCAATGGATTTTGAATCAAGTCACTCAGACATCCCACTCAAAATTTATGATAGTTTTAATTGACATACCTTTCAAACCCTAATTTTGAGTATGTCCTCCTAGCCGAACTTCCTTCTGATGTATCTCTATAATTTAGGACCTTTTGAGTATGAAATTATGACTTGTATGCCTATGATATTTCCTATATTCAATTACATAGGTATGATAAAAAAATGTATGTGCCAAGAAGAATTTATGGTAACTTCCCCACACCTTGATTATTTATATACTTTCCAGGGGAGTGTAATTGTACAATGTCCTACGCACATAATATTTGATATTTGATTCTGAAAATTGTACCAAATATACTACAATCCATAATTTTTCTAATGAAATTCATCTCATAGAATTTTTATCTTCTATGAATACGTTATGATTTCTTTACCCATGACACATGTTTGAGACTAGACAATAGGACTAGTCATATACCCTATATTCCACAGAGTGTATATCCAAAAGTACAACGACCCAGAAGCTGAAATTCGTACCACGGGTACTATGATAAGTAGTCTCAATATCCTCTATGTTTCTCCTTCTGAAGTATCTCAAAGAAAAAAGTTATAGAGGAATTCCAAAATGTCTGTATTGAGGAAGAAAAACCCTAGGATCAGGGCTCTGATACCAAATGTAATGAACCAAATGCTTAAAATACCATAAAATAACAGAAGTAAAAACCATGTATAGAATGTGACCATGGAGCGCAACTCCAATATAGATAAGTTACACAATAGAACCTTAAATAATAGGGGAACCCCCTCCAAATAACCAAATACCTTCATACATCATAATTCCCATGTCACAATAATGACTACATGACCTCTACATATACATATTCACACTTGCACATGAGGCCTCTTTACCACTATGTCGACCTTATTACATATATATTTACACATTACATGTAAATTTAGGCCCATATACCCCCCCCCCTTGGGGTCATATCATATACATTTATCCCCATATATGCTCCCCTTGGGTCATAACATAGAAGCAAACATGGTGATCAATGCAAAAACAAACAAAAAAATAGTATCCATTCCCACACTCTCCCCCTAGGGTAGCTCCCCAAGCATGAATCCTACTCATCCCTTGAAAGTACATAGTTTTTCTCCACCAAAAATGGAAGACTATTAAAGATGTGTGTTATGCTATAATTGTGATGAAAAATATTCTCCAGTTCATTGGTGTAAAGAACATAAATTGTTCTAAATTGATATGACCACACAAGCCTTGACCAATGACACAACTACCAAAGAGACACTAAATTTATAGGTTGAAGAAACCAACACTCAAACTTGGGTAGATATTGAACATCCATTCCCTCATAAGAACCTCAAATATCCATGCATGCATTATCAGGAATTTCAACTCCACAAACCTTGGAATTCATGGGCTACATCAAGCACCAAAAGTTCATAGTCCTAGTTGATAGTTGTGGTACTGGTAATTTCATTCACAGGAGAGTGCCAAAAGAAACCCATTGTTTTGTAAACCTAGTGAAAAAATTTCAAATCATGAACACCAATGCAGGTATGATGAAATGTGGGGGGAAATATGAAAATGTCAAAATCCATATGGGAGATTATCATCTCAAAACCCATCTATTTTCCATCGACATGGGTAGTTGTCATATAGTATTGGGGGTAGAACGGATACGTGGATCGGGGCAATTTACCATTGATTTCAAATAAATCTATATGAGTTTCACTAAATAATTTCATGTACACACCTTTAAGGGATTCATGTAGTCTATCTTGAAATAATTATCTCTCATCATATGGAGAAGTTACTAAAGAATTTACACTATTGAATTATTGCCCAATTTAATTCCATAAAGATTATGGATAATATAACACAACAAGTCCAAACAGACTTGCAGTTGGTCCTTGATAAACATCATGAAGTATTTGAGACACTAAAGGATTTAACCCCTTCTCGAGGATAGCATTACCATGGAATTCTCCTTATTCAAGGAAGTAAACCACCAAATGTATGTCTTTATAGACACCCTTATTAACAAAATACTAAAATAGAAAAGATCATTCAGACACTATTGGAAGCAAGAGTCATATGTCTAAGTCAAGGCCCTTACTAATCACCAATATTCATGGTGTTAGAGAAGGAAGGTACTTGTCACATGTGTCCTAATTTTAGGGCTCTCTGTAATTTGATGATCAAGGACAAATTTCCCATACCAATTATCAATGATCTCCTAGATGAACTTCAGGGATAATTGTTTTTATTGATCTTGACCTGCGATTAGGATAAAACTATATGAATATGAAAGATATAAACATCCCTAAGACAACCTTTAGAACACATGAAGGTAATTATTTGTTTCTAGTGATGCCTTTTGGTGTTTTCAATGCTCCATCCACTTTCTAGAGCCTCATGAACAATATTTTCAAAACATTCCTATGAAATTTTGTGCTAGTCTTCTTTGATGATATATTGATATGCATTAAATCATGGGAATCACACATAGAGCATGATGATAAGTCCTTGAAACTATTGAGACACAACTACTTATTTTTTAATCACTCCAAATGTGCTTTTCGGGCTCGTGAGGTTAAATATTTGGGTCACATTGTAATTCAGGTAGGAGTACAAGTTGATCCCAAAAAATTAGCAGCTATGAAAAATTGGCCCCATCCCAAAACACTAAAGATCTTGAGGAGATTCTTAGGAATTACAAACTATTAAAAAAAATTGTGAAAAGTTATGGAAAATTTGCATCTCTCCTAACTTCACTCCTTAAAAATGTCTCCTTTCTTTGTATTGAGGTAGAATCACAAGCCTTTGTTACTTTAAAGCATGCCATGTGTACTACTATAGTATTGATAGTGGTCGAATTTAATAATACTTTTTTCTTGGAATGTGATGCCTCGGGCAATAGTATTGGAGTAGTATTGATGCAATAACGATACCCCTTGGCATTCACCAATAAGAAATTGTGTGATAGAAATTTGGGAAAATCAAAATATGAGAAGGAAATGATGGATATTCTTCATGAAGTGGAGACTCCGAAGCCATATATCATAGGGAGGTGTTTTTATATCAATATTGATCATCATTTTATGAATTTCTTCCTATAATAATGATTATATTCACCAAATAAACATAAATGGGTCACCAAGATGTTGGCGTATGATTACGAGATTACATGTAAGAAGGGTAAATAGAGTGTTTTTTTCGATGCTTTATCTAAAACAATTGAGGATGATGGGTCACTCCTTGCCTTATCATTACCAATTATACGCTGACTTGAGGAAGACCACAGGGAATGGATAGGAAATTGTAATTTAAGTTATCTCATACAACATATTCAAGTAGAAACAAACCCACATAAAATTTATACATCGCAACAAGATACAATATCGTATAAAGGGTGAATTGTTATGGAAAAATATCCGACCCTAAAACAAAGATTCTTAGAGGACATACGTTCATCACTAATAGCAGGTCACTCCAGCTTTCAAAAAACCTACTAAGAATTCATTCTCCCAGGATGGCATGAAAATAGATATCTAGGATTTCATAGAATCTCGTGATGCTTTCCAAAGAAACAAAGGATATATGGTGAAATATACCATGATCATTGCAACCACTACCAATACCAATATAGATATGGGTAGACATTTCAATGTATTTTACTGTGGGACTCCCAAAAGTAGGCACCAAATCAGTCATCATGGTGGTTTTTTATCATCTTTCAAAAGATTCTCATTTTTGTACCCTATCCCATCCTTTCATTACTTCCTTAGTTTCTCATGCCTTCATGTATTATATATTTAATCTACATGGTATGCCCACATCCATTATCTCAAATTGGGACCCCACATTCACCAAAAAAAAATGGCAATAGCTAATTAAAATTCAAGGTACACAAATTAATATGAACAATGTATATCATCATCAAACTGATGGTCGAAAAGAACTGGTTAACAAGTTATTAGAAACCTATTTGAGATACTTTTATTCCAAAAAACTATACCAATGGGAACAATGTATTCACATTGTCGAATGGTGGTACAATACCACTTATGATGGAGCTATCAAAATGACACCATATGAAGTATATTATTTCCGAAAACCCCTGGTAGGGGCATCCTATGTATAAGGAAACTCCAAGGTTCATGTAGTAGATAGAAAAATTCACACCAAATAATCCATTATCTATATCTTTAAGGAAAACTTGGTTATGGTGCAAAATTGAATGAAAAAACAAGCTAATTAGAATAGATCTTAACATTATTTTTCCAAAGGTAATCGAGTGTTTATTCACCTACATACCTATAAATAGACATCACTCTAAGATAAAGTTCCCAAAAATCTATCTCCTAAGCTATAGTCCCCTTCAAATCAGAGCATGCATTTTTCTAGTTACCTACAAGTTGGCTTCTCTGAACCCACTCCAATATTCATCCAATATTCCATGTTTCATGTTTGAAGAACATTGTGGCATCAAATTTCAAAATCGAGACAAACCTACCAAAACTTTATGAATAAGGTCCCATTTTTCTCCAACTAGAAGTAGTATTGGATACTAAAGAGTGTCAATTGTACCAATGCATGATCAAGTAAGTATTGATCCAATGGAAAGATATGCAACCAAAATATTCCACATGGGAACTAGCAATAATTATACAACAATTTCCTCACATTCAACCTTGAGGATATCACTTCTTTCAAATGGAAAAGGAATGTTAGGGCCATACCCTAACCCCCTTACTTAGATATTTTATTAATGTATGAGGCCAGATTCCTTGAATAAGGACCATTAATTAGTTAGTTAATAGTCACTCATTGTAAAAAGGGCCATATTTATTAATAAGGCACAAATTAGTTAGTTGGCCCTCATTATAAGTAGGACCATAAATAGTTAATATTATCTATGGATAGACATATACTGAGTAGAAGGTTATGCAATTTTTTTGCAATAATTCTTATTGTATTTGAGAGCTTTCCTCTAGGGTGTTTCCCCCTTGAAGAGGCAAGTGAACATAGCTCTCTATTTTTATTTTCACTAATACAATAGATATTTTTCAGGGCTTATCTAATTTTATTGTGTTCTTTTGATTTTCACTACATTTTATGTGAATTCTCTGAAGTTTTGGGATTAATTACATTACATTGTGAATATCTTAGGAAATGGTAGATATTGAATAGGATACAAAGAACTTGGTTGTATAAGAAGCTCCAAGAAAACATCTACTATAGGGTCAATATTTGTAGTCAAAACATATGATACAATGGTGAATTCATGAGTGAATATTGGTGTAGCCACAATGGATGAAACAATGGGGGATACACCATGGTAGATGGATGCAGTGACAATGGATGGAACAATGGGTGCTACAATATGGTGGACTAGTGAATGGTAGATGAGTTCATCCACTATGGATGGATGGGATGGAAAATGTGGAGAAGGTTTCAAAAATAAACCCCCATGGTTTATACGATGGGAGGAATTATCCCGGGTGTGGGGGGATGGGATCCTAAGTGATGGGGTAGGGTAGCTAAGGACCACACTTACCTTATAACCTAGGGAAAATGGTGTACTAAATGGGGGTTTTGGTGATTTAACAAAGGGGGGTAGTGGTGACAAGAAAAATAATGTACCAACATACATACACATTTATGATATTTTTATTAGTACAAAAACTTGAAATTCAACCAAAATAAGATAAAAGAAAAACACATTAAAACAATATTTAAATCAACACATGATACCTATGAATGGGGTGACTCATCCATCCCAAGTGGTCATGGTTAATTATTCTCATA
This sequence comes from Picea glauca, assembly GCA_000966675.3. Classification (NCBI taxonomy): domain Eukaryota; kingdom Viridiplantae; phylum Streptophyta; class Pinopsida; order Pinales; family Pinaceae; genus Picea; species Picea glauca. The sequence goes on along the minus strand of JZKD02S0286345.1, from coordinate 4,414 downwards.
AAAAGAAACCTGTAGAAACACAACAACATTGTAATTGATTTTTCATAATAAATTGGACAATTGAAAAAATAAAAATTATAAATCCTACTAAGTTGAATATTGTAGCGCAATTCATTTATCAAAATTGTTTATTATGGTATGTCTAATTTTCTGTGTAAATGTTTAAAGTTCCTAACTCTATATATTGTATATTCCTGGAAACTAACCTTTTACAAAAAAAAAAATTAGACAAACACACTATTGGTGATGAAGACCATACAAATTCCATGAAAATCCCCAATACTTCTCAAGATCTAGTATGAAATGATAAATTAATTATCTTCCCCTTATATTTTGGAATCTTATATGTTTAAATAACTTCCTATGTTAGTAGATAGTGCTAGTTTGAATGGAAACAATTAAATTTATAATGAGGATTTATTTAAAGATAATAATCATGAGGAAAGGATTGAACACAAAAGAACTTGGCCCCATTTCTCTTCCTTGAATGATGATGAGAGGATAGAAACTAATTAGGGATAGGCCAATTGACCAAAGGATAGATATCATGTCTAGATGAAACCAAGTGTATGAAGAAAAAACATTTTTAATTTTAAAGTGATGATTTGGTTACTAGTAATCCCAGAGTTAAAATAAAAAATTGGAAATTTGAATTCCCACACGTGATATATTACAAGATGGAAATAGTAGTGCTTGTGGTACTATTGAACTCCATGATATTCTTGATTCGATTTTATATTGAAATATTCCACAAAATGAAAAGGATTTTATAGCTCATCGTCTAAATATTGAGGAGAAATCAAAGTGGAAAGAAGATGATCCCTCATACTTGATTCATGGTGTTATGGAAATTGGGTCTTATGTTGAAGAAGTGGGGTGGTGATAAATAAATCACCTACCATTGGTTTATTTAATTAGTGATCACCTTATGACTTATGTCCATGAGGAACCAATAGAAAACAAGTGTTGCATGGAAGCGGAGTCCCTGGAAGGTTGGGATGGGAGTAAATGTGAGGTAGTAGAGACACGTGGGTAGAAAGTTGAAGTAGGTGTGGTTTGCATGAAGAACATAGTAAAGTAAATATATAGTTTTATACATATGAAATATGTACTTTTATACATATGAAATATGTACTTGTATAAAGTGTATATTTAGATTTATACATACGAAATTTGTACTTTTATAAAGTATGGGGATGAGATTTTATAGAGCATGCACGAAGCCCTCATTGCATACTTAGACATTTTTTTGATCATGGGTTCTCGGGGTGGTGGGTTCAAAGTTGGGCCTCTTATGTTCCGTGGCCTACAAATAGGACCGACAGTTCCACGATATAAAAAATGACAGGCAGAGTGGCGGACTATAGAAATTTATCATAAATTAATAATGTCAGTTATACAATAGAATAGTAATAAGTTATGTTACATAGGTTCGTGGAGAAAAACAACAAAAAACTAGCATTGTCGAACTATTTTTCTTTAAAACTAAGGATTTTCTTGGACAAAAAATATATAGCATTGCCGAATTGGTTTTCTTTGCACACGTTTTACAGAGCATGGACGGAGCGATCATTCCATACTTATCCAGTTTTTGGATCATAGGTTCTTGGGCTGTCGGTTTCAAAAATGGGCCTCTATTGTTCCGTGCACTATACAAATTGACAAGAGGGATTGTGAACTATACAAACTTATTATAAAATAAATAATGTCTGTTACATATCTCTAGAAACTACATGAACATTTAAAACATCAACATCGTTGAAGACCAAAAAATTAGCATACAATAGGAATTTTGCACCCAACAATTTCAGCATATACATGAGACAGTAATTTATAGAAGATTATAACATTGTATGAAGATTTATACTAATTTGTATAATGCTATAAAACTTCATACGTTTTGTACTAAACAATTACGCAGTTGCAGATTGGCGGAGTTCCAGGTTCACACTTTTCATGTCCAGTGTGTTACGTGATATACATTTTGCACGAAAGACTTATGTCATATACATTTTGCAGCAAACAATTATGTGATATACATGACAGAGAGCAATTTATAGAATATTATAACATTGTATGGAGATTTAAAGTAATTTATATAATGCTATAACATGTCTTAGTTAATGAATAATATAAGCAATTTTTTAAATTTTATTCAATATTTTTTTTTTATAAGTAAGATTGTATAAAAGTCTGTCAAAATGAAGGATTAAAGTGAATTTCCATGGTTTCAAGCTGTAAATACTGAGCTTCCTTGAGGTAAAACTAGCTCAGCCAGGAAAATCACTTCATAACTTAAGTGTAGATTGTCACTGATACAAAAAGAGTTCAAAATTCTGGCTCCTTGTAATGTGGAGAGAAAATACAGGAGTCGAGAGGCTTTGTCATCCAGGCTCTGTAGGCAGAACCAGAGGTCATCCATGTCCCGACGCAGGTCGAATACCAGGCTCTGCACCAGTGCAAGGCCTATTTTCCACTCACATTCTGGGTCAGCGTTGGAACCCGCTCGAGATTGGGTTTGTCGTTGCAAATTTTGACTGGCTTTCAGACCATCCATGTGAAATTGGGTGTCGTGAAGCTAGTCCTGAAGCGACTGGGTGGTCGGAGAGTTGGGAGGGGCCAAAGGTCCTGGGTGTGAAACAGATGCAGAATTGGCTAAAGGTCTTGGGTTGTTGCTTAGTGAGGCCCCTGAGCAGTCCAACTCCTCCATTCTATTGGAAAGGGACGCAGGAAGGGGTCAGAGAGATGCGGAAATCTGAGTCAACTGCGTCAGGGAGGAGGATGAGGTGGCCGAAGAGGAGGAGGATAGCAGGGAGGGAGCAGGTGGGGGATGAAGGACCAGGCAGGGTCGGTTTGGCTGACAGGTTGGTCGGCCTTTGGAATTCCTTCGTAGTCGGGGCATCTCCGAGACAGTGGGAGAGCGAAAATGTGGCAGGAATAGAGAAGGGCAGGACAAATATAGAGCAGGGAAAGGCTGGGTAGGAATTCAAGCTCTGAGAAGAAAAATTAGGAAAGAATGAGCCATTTGGACCCGCTCGAGAAATTGAAATAGGATGGGCAGTTGGTGAGGTTCCATAAATGGTCGCACACACAGAGTAAAGGCGCAGTGAGGGTGGTGGTCCATCGAAAGGATGTGAAGGAAGAGCAGGGTGCACTAAGAGTAATGACACAATGCCTTGAGTGAGTTGAACTTGAATTGATTAGGCAGTTGGGAGTGAGTGGAACGTGGTCGTCACATTGTCGACGCCATGGAGTATCGCTCTTGGATTCCTTGCTCGACGCTTGTGCTGTACTAACAACCCATCTGCGGGAAAGGGAATAAATGCGAAGGAGTAAAGACACTTGGGAAGGACTATTCTTTAGATATGCTTTGCATACGGCCGTGGAAAAAATACATAGAAATAGTAGTAATGCACTGGTGCGCTGAAATTCGGGTTTTGTTGTTTTGTGGCCTACAAATTGCACCCAGAGTTTTGCGACATACAATTTGACAATTGGAGTTGTAGACTATTTGATATTTAAGGGCATACGTATGTTACAAAGAAGAGATGCTAGATACCAAATATGTAATTTGATTAAGTAGATATATAGACCATTGTGGTTATTGGGCTAGCAGGCTGAAAATTGTGCTCCCATAGGTTCGTGGACAAAAGCATAAAAAGACTACCAATACCGAATTAGTTTTCGTTAAAACAAAGGCATGGGAGCTTCATTTCGGGTTGTCGAGGTGGTGGGCTGAAAATTGGGCTACTGTTGTTCCGTTGCCTACAAATAGCACCAAGAGTTCCACGAAATACAAATTAAGAAGCGGTTTTGCAGACTATTTGGATTTTTGGATCGCGAGTTCTCGGGCTGTCGTGCTAAAAATTGGTTTTATGTTGTTCTGTTAGCACTAAGAAGTCCGCAATATACAAATTGACAAGCGATCTTGCGGACTATTTGAAATTTTGGATCGCAGGTTCTCGGGCTAGGGGGCTGAAAATTGGCCTTCTATTGTTTTGTGGCCTACAAAAATCGAATATGTAATTTGATGAAGTAGATATATAGAGCATGCACGGAAGCTTCATTCTGAGTTGTCAGGATTGCGGGCTGAAAATTGAGCTTTTGTTGTTCTGTGGCCTACAAATACCACCGAGAGTTCCGCGATATACAAATTGACATGCTTCTTTGAGGACTAAAATTTTTGAATGGCGGGTTCTCAGTCTAGTGAGCTAAAAATTGGGCTTCTGTTGTTTTGTGGCCTACAAATAGTCCATAGAGTTCTGTGATATACAAAATGAGAAACGAACTTGTGGACTATTTGAAATTGAAGGCGCTCGTGTCGAACAAGTTTAGCATTCCCAAATTAGTTTTATTTTTTACATATGTTGTTGGAGTAAAAATATAATAAATAGCACTGACATCTGTTACATAG